>VDFB02016797.1:0-34915 GCA_007258455.2 Sequoia sempervirens | reverse complement strand
CTCGATGATGAATCTACCTCCATGTTTGAACTGCTAGAAATGGCTAGGGCTGGGGCTACTAGAACTTTTAAGTTAGCTAAGTGGACTCTTCAAGAGTTCAATAAGATAATATCAATATTGGAGGTTTGAAGGAGAATCTGAAGAATGTTTTGAAGGGCTCAGTGTCGAACATTTGTTTTGATAGAATTGTGGACCTAGAAGATGCCTAACATGATTTCAAATCTCTATGTGAAGATAGATTGGTTGCTCTAGAAGCCAAGATTCTGGGAACGAATGCAAATATCAAAAATATTTTGCAAGCATGTCATATCTCTGTGAGGAACAGTGTGGACTCCTTGGAAGTCCTTTTCAGAAAGATAAGTGAGCTGAGGGAGGATCAGGTTTACTTCTCTAAGCTTATGGAGAAAAAGCACTCGATTAAAGGAAAAGGTAAAAAATTTGCTAAAGATGATGAAAAAGGACCCATTGTTAAAGGGTCGACTGATTGGAAGAAATCCTTTGATGCTGAGAAGAAGGAGCTATTGGACATGATCGAAAGGCATAGAAGCCAGCAGCTTGAGGTGGCCAACACCCTAAGTAGTTTGAATTAGTGTCTAGTCTTCTTCTTAGTTGCTTTCTGTTTCCTGGTTTTTTCCTGTTGATTTGTTGTTTTTATGTTGTTGGGTGTTGTTGTTACTTTATTGTCTTATCATTACACTAGCACTCATTTTGTTATGATTTTTGGCTAATGGGTTGTTGCTAGCAACTTTTTGAATATTTTGTTTTGGCAACACTTAGTTTCTTTTGTTGTAAAGGGTTTTGAGTCCCTTCAAAACCTATTTTCCCCTTATAATCAAAACATATTCATGTGTGAATAAGAGAGAGAGGATGAGGAAGGGAGAGATCATACAACCATATAACCTAATTAATCAATCATTATACAATAGAGAAAGAACTTACGACTTTTCTTATGCTAATTATTCCTTCTTATAGATTATGTGTGTGATCAAAATATTCATTAAAATTATTTTATTTTTCTTAAGAAAAGCTTGGTAGAAACAGTTAATGGAGTCTTATGGTTTTTTGAGGAAGCCTTGTATGATTTTTTTTAGAAATTAAATTACGTGATGTTATGTTTGATTTTATAGCAATTTACATCTCCAATTTGATTTAATTCTGAATATATATAAATTTTGGCAAGGCTTCATGATTTTCATTCCAAAGAAGATCTCTTTAAAGTGGACACATATTCCCTTGCTTCCAACAACCTTATTCTCATGGTTAAAATCCCTCTTCATTGCAATGAAGTTTTTTTTTTTACTAATAAAAAAGTGCCTCATTTTTTTTCTTTTTTCTTTATTATCTTTGCAATAATGCTTTTTTATAATCTTCTAGTGAAAGGATTTTATGTAGGTGAAATGCAAGTGCAACGATGGTGTGGGGGAAATGCTCAATAGGGATGCTTTCAGTTTGTGTATTAATCCCAACTTTGAACAAGATTTCATGATGGATATGATTATCATTCTTGAATAAATCTAATGGTGACATTGACCTTCCTCATGTGAGATGATCACTTGAAGGATGAGATAATTACACCACCCTCTACTTCCTAATGCCATAAGAGTGAGCCATGTTTCTTTAAATTTTATTTATGCTTGGACTGTCTCCTTTAACCCCCTTACCAAACCACTTCATGTGTGTTTGGTATGGGTTAGGCTTCTAAATCCTCCCCTTCAATTCTAGGAGGATTCTTGTCATGAGTCCATTGGAAACTCTATCAATCATTTCTTGCAAGTTGATGATTCTACTTCCTTCATGGATAATTCTACCTTTTCTCACATCCTTGTGGAGATCAACATCTCCTTGCCTCTTCATGGTGATATGGTTATGATGGTTGCGTCTCGGCCTTGGACTCAACTATTTGATTATGAGGGCCTCCCTTTTAGATGTTGTCATTGCTTTGCAACTAGTCATTTGGCTTTGAGTTACTCTCTCTCATGCCACAAAGGATCAACTACTTTGTGGAAGGATGTTATTGATGATCACTTGACGATCAATGCTTCTGACTCTTTGACGGATTCCTCCTCTCAGGGGATCGATGTGTGCCCTGCTTTTGGTGTGGATCCATTGTTCCATGTTGTTTCTACTATGACTTCTCCTATTTTGCGCTCTTTATCTACTTCATCAGCTTCTTCTACTTCGCTTTAGACTTCTATCTTGGCTAATGGGCCTTCTCATCCTTCCTTTCCCCCTTCTAGTGAGGTTATCCCTCCAAAGGGGGTGTCTCCTCATGTTTCCCCTTTGTGCTGGGAACTTGCACGATAGTATTTCTTGGACTATTGTTCATAGGAGGAGGAAATGTCCTTCTTTTACCTCTTTGCATCCTCATTCTAGTGTTGTGATAGTTAAGTCACTTGTTTAGGTTTGGGACCCTTGTTTCCTACTTCTCCCTAGTTAAATGTTTCGGTTAAAAGCATAGCTAGTTTTTGGTTGGTTTTCTCAGTCTCACTTCTAGTGAGACTCATTTTTTTTTCCTTTATGAATGCCTTTGTACAGGTAAGGGCACTTTCCTACTTTATCTTAATCAAAACAATTATTCAATTGTGGAAATATTCACCAATAATTTGACTCATGTTATATTAATTTTATTCTTAACTTTAATAATATTGGATATACTAATTTTATTCTCAACTTTAATATTCTTTAAAAATATTGAATGAAATTATGTAATTTCTCTTGTCAATTTATGACCTTAGAATTAAAATGCTCTTTTTTTTGGGATATTTTTTCTATTTAGTCATTTCATGTTATTGTGTCAATCATGATACAAATATAGTAAACTATGTAGATAGGTTTTGTGTGCAAGGTGTTCCATGTCTAATCAAATATTCAATAGATATTTTACACTTCATTCCTACCAAAAAGTGTTAATTAATGAAGTCCTTCATTCCTCTTATTTCCACCTTCATGACACATAAGCCTATTTGGACAACCCCTTTTATGAATTCCCTCCATCCAAATCCTCCTCCCTAGTGTTTTCTCCTTTACCTTATCCCTAACCTACTAGACCACCTCTCCCTTCCTCCTTATAATTTCCCTTTTACTTTGTCATATCTATTTATTTATAGCTTTTGTTGTTTGCATATGTATTTTCACATATACATCTTATGGTTTCACCTATGCTTTTATGTTTACATTTGATATTATATGTTGTAATGACGTAAATTTGCACCCCATCTAATTTCCCATTAATTTACCCTAATCTTAGCCTTACAAGTTCGATAATGCAAAAGCCTGTTGCATTTGCTTCACTCTCCCCACGTGTCCCTGTCATTTACCGCCGGTGAAGGGAATTTTTATTGAGGATGCATGTTCTCCGCACTGTCATCTTGACAAAATTCCTATGCTAGGAAATAGTAAAGACATTATGCTTCTCTATCACATATGAGAATAACGTCCCCTACCGAATCTTTACTGTCGGGAATGACTATTTTCCTCCAATTTTCCCATTAGAACAAGATTTTATCTCTCATTCTCAACCTAACTCTTGATTCTAACACTTCTCCTTGCATCTCTATCACTCCTTCCTGCTTCTATCAGCTTCATACTTGGATTCTACATCACCATCTTGCTCCAACACCATTGTTATTGCAGGATTGTCAAAGCTCTACTCTGTTGGCATGGTGATCTTGTTCTTCTCCTTTCTTTATCAGCCTTGAGCACTTGTAGAAAGGGAGGTGATATTGTGTCTATTTTATTATGTGCATTATCTTACATGTAGAGTAGCATTTAGATTGTCACCGCTCTCTACTTTGTGTCTATTCTATCTACTTATTTATCACTTTTCTATATCTTGTGGCCTATTGGTTGTCCATGGAGGTGGGAACACCGAAACGGGGACTTGAGCGAGGCAAGTTCCAAAATATAGTCCCACAATTTTTCTTGTTACTATGTGTGTAGGTGTTATTCATTTTCTTGGAGCTAGCTGGAGAATTGGACCTTGAGTAAGTTGGAATTCTTCTTCTTTCTCCATAATTTTTCCATCAGAATAGTTCATATTTCCTAGTTAAATTATTCTTCTTGTTGTACTTTTCATTTTCATATATTTCTATCAAACTATAAGACTAGAACATTCGGGTTGTCAGTAGACTCTATGTGTTTTTGGATACTACTTGATCCTCTATCCATACATGATGCCTACATGTTTCTGAGACTCCAACACTGCATGCTAAAGTCCTACACCTGTGCTGCCATCCTCTGGTAGAGATCCATTTGGTTTGCAATCTGAGACCTTTGTGGTCTACTCACTCAGTTCTAGAAAACTCTTTCCCTAAAACATAAGGGAAACAAATCCTTGTTTTCCCTTCCTTCTAGCTTATTAGGTAGTATAAGGTAGTTTAGGGAAGTTCACTCCCTTAGGCTCTTCCGTGATCTAAGAGTCTCGGGGGTAGTGAATCCCCCTTCTCTACATTTTGGTGAACCTGACATGAACATCCTTTTCATTTTAGTGTGTCAGAAGTCTTTCTCTCGTGTCTTTGGTGTGTTGCAAATTCGTGTGTCGTAAAGATTTATGAGCTTTACGACCCAATCTACAACCTTAAAAAATGTTAGAAGGATTCTTTGACATATAATGATGGAAGCTTGGAAGCTCACTTCTAGTTAGACCAGTCCTTTTGAGGAAATAGTTTTAGGGATGTCTACTAGATTTTCCAGTCCATTCGGGGAAGCTACCCCTCGCATTTCTACACCTCTTACTTCTTTGTCTAGCTCTTCTGTGGAGGAAGATGATGCTCTTGATGTCCCCATAGAGCAGCTCCTTTCCTTGGATCAAAGGATTGAGGAATTTGAGAAGTATTTGGAAAAAGATAAGTCTTGCCCAAGAAGCTTTTGTAGTTAAAAAATTAAGATCTATGTTAGACAAGGACTAGAGGGGTATATAATTTCTTGAAGGTCTTGCGGATATTGTGGATATTCATGTCCCAACAAATATTCCTAACTTGGGTTCCGCCTGAGATCTTGGCTCTGAGACTATTAAGAGACAACTAGAAGTTTCAATGCCTAGAGTGTCATTATGTATGGATGAGATTGGTCCTTCTATTAACATCACCTCTAGACCTAAGTAGAACCCCACTTTTAAAGTGAATAAGGTTCCCCTGGGTTTTATTTTTTCCACTCCTATTATGATTCTACTTCTGGTGGTAATCCTAGAACCCATACTAGTCCTAGTGTTGGGGTCTTTGTCAGTATGGGGGTTGGTGGCTCTGGGGGCTTTGTCGGTGGTTCCCCTGGTCATGTTTCATCTTTTGATCCTGTCTTGAACACTTTGTTGCAAATATGGGACAAATATTGAACCATTTGGCAAACCTATCAACCTCTTCTTCTCAACCTATGTTTCAACCCTTCTTTCATCATAGTACTTTATACATTTCCATCCTGAACACTCCTATTGCTCAGGGGATGGAGATTCCAAAGTTCAAAAAGTATAGTTGTTACGGAGACCCTCAAATGTACGTGTCAACATTTAATACCATGTGCACTGACTTCTTCCACCATGATGCATTGATGGAAAAGATTTTTTCGCAATCCCTTAAGGATGTTTCTCTTAACTAGTATTGTTCCTTGCCGAATAATTTTTTCTTCTCATTTGATCAGTTGGTGAATCAATTCCTTAAACAGTTCCAAGCTAACATCAGGCCAAAGATGGATTTCTTTGATCTCATCTGATGCAAGCAAGGGGACCATGAAAAAATTACTGACTTCATCACTCATTATCAAGCGTTATTTTCTCAGATCTCTTATCCTCTACCTAACTCTGATGTTTGGAAGGTCTTCATCAAGAACTTGTAGAAACCGTGACAAGAAAAATTTTCCTTGATGAAGTATCCTTCCTTTGCATATGTATGTGCAATGTTGAGCGAGTACCAACAAACGATTGCTTAGTTTGGGAGTTCATCCTCATGCTCTCGTCTCAATAATCAGTCAGTAGTGTCAATTTTTGGTGATAACAAAAGGAATAAGGCTATTGTAAACGTGGTCTTTGCACCTAAAGACAAAGGTATAGGGCACAATAAGTATTTAACAAAACTATCTCAATCCTATACTATTGTTTTGAAAAATTTGTTAAAAGATAACATTTTAACATTGCCATAATTTTGGCATCTTTTTGAGTCGTATCTCGAGTGGTATGACATGCAACAATTTTGTCAATTCCATTTAGTACATGAACATGATACCGAGTGATGCCTACACCTACATCATGAGATTCAGGATCACATCGACACTGGGACTATCGGTCTCGATGTAAGGAAACAAAACTCTAATAAATCTATAGACAAGGCTAATAGTGAGTTAGAGATTTATACTGATCCATTTCCTTCTCACGCTGTAAATTTAGTCACACAATATTCTACATCTTTTGAGCTGGTTCCATATAAGTACGTGAATGTGGTCTCATTCACGCATATTCCTCTTTCTTAGAATGTGAATGCTATCCCCGACATAAATTTTACCTCGCAAAATTTTCCACTAAGCAAGGAGCCTTCCTCATTGTACATCCTTTCCCAAATTAATTGAAACATTGTGATCGATTTCATGGTCGATCTGATGAGTCAGGTGAACATGATAGTGGAGGAAATCTTGTTCATAAACAGTTTACATAAGGAGAAATATGAAGATTTGTGGGCCACTCTCTGTATCATGACAGATTTTGTATTGCCCCTATGGGCACCATTTCTTTATCAGTCTTGGTGGGACCTAAGGCTGTAGATGTGACATTTGTTGTGATTCCAAAATCTGACCTATTTAGAGTTAGGCTAGGAATTCCATGGATAGCCTCTATGAACTGTGTTACCTTTGTAGTCCACAAGTGTTTGAAATTCCCCCATGGGGGGGTTGTGCACATGGTGCATGATACTAGCTACAAACCACTGGTGTCACGTAGGAGTTTCTCTTTGGATCACTTTTGGCCCACCCCGATCAGACCTCTCCCTCCAAGGGGAGATTTTTTATATCGAGCTTATTAAATATAAGATTGGGGGCTTGGCATCAAAGGTTAGTTTTCATGTATCTCCCTATGCTATTTTTGTGAAGGCCTCTATAATAGTGTAACAACGAGATATTTCTTCTGCCCTGTCAAAGGGGAAGGAGAAGCTTTCTCACGCTCTAGAGCCTTCTCCTTTTGCATCTTTTGCTTTTCCTACTTCTATTTTCCAACCTTATGGTGGCATCCTCGGTTCCCACTCCTATGCCTTGCATGGGGAGTGCGATGGTGCCCACATTGCAGAAGGTAAAGCATCGATATTTCCAGTTGCTCATTCTGCCCACGGTTCCTTGACCCATTGTCTATGGCAAGGGGAAGTGTTCTCATGGGGTTGTTCCTATGTCTCGGCCCCCACATCCTTCAACTGTTCTTCCACTTGTCCCCAGGGAAGCAAACAAGAAGAGGCTTGCCATTGAGTCACTTGTGTTTGTTTCTTCTTCAATTATCGTTTCTACCTCTTTGCTTCATCCTCCTACTCCAACTGAGGAGACCACTCTTCCATTGGAAACAGTTATGAAGGATGCTCTTGTTGTTGAGAAGTAGCCTCTGGCCTCTTCTCAACTTGCATCCTCTATCGCTCGTAGCCAACGTAACCAGCTTGCACATGAATGTAAGTGTTGATGAAGGGCTCTATCCACAGAGAACACTACCTCATAGAAGAATAAGGAGGAGCCTATTGCTTTTGGTTTTGTTTCTTCTCTTGCTCCACTTTATTTTGTTGTTTCTGCTTCAATTCCTATTGCTTCTATTTTACTTCTGGCGGGTCCTGATGATGCTCATCCCAAAAGGGTGCAAGTCTTTACCACTCCCCCTATGGATCCTCCTCTTCTCATGTCCCTCCCAGAAATACCTCCTTTCTTGCAGCCCATTGACATGCCTAATACAAAGGTGGTTTCTTATGCGATTTTGTCTTCTTCCTCTACTTTGCTTCTTCTATGGGGATCCTGTGTCCTTTGCTAAAGTGTAATTTGGAGGATGACCTCACCATGAGTGATGGTCATAACAAGGTTTTTCCTTCTTCGAAGGCTAGTTTTTTCTTGGCTTGCACTATCATTATCATGAAGGCAACCCCTACTTCCCCTGAGTTTTTCACTACCCCTTTTGTTGAGGCCAGCACAAACTCTCAGGTGTTTTTTCTTTCTCTTGCTAAGTTGAAACAGGGCACTTCTGAGAAGTGCATGTTCAACTTAGTGGATGATATCCTGGCTATGTCCTTGATTTTTTCAAAATTGATGACCTTTGCTTCACAGGAACTTGATGAAGAGGACCTCAAGGGGCCTTCTTCCTTGGCTCTTGTTGTAGGAGATTCAAAGGTTATTTCCCTTGCTATCCCTCCCTTTCCGGATTGTCGTCCCTCCCCTTATAATGATCTAGATTGGGGGCAGGATGACCTACTGGTTGATGAGGACTAGGGTGGTGCCACTTCTACATCTATAGATTATATTTGTTTGTGTGTTTGTGTTCCCTCGTGCTTGTCTTTTTATGTTTGTGATCCTACTTGGAGGACCCTTGATACCCTTGTAGGTACTTGGATACAGGTGCAAAAATATGTTGTGAACTTCTTCTATTTGTGTCATCATTCTTCTATGTGTCATAATATTGCTTTTAGATATTAGGGACAATGCAAAACTTTGGGGACATTTAGGCCTTCTTCCATGTTGACCTAATTTTTATTTTTACTTTGTCTACATGTGCTCTTCTTCACATTTTGAGAACTTTGGGGATTGATGACAGTTCATATGTATACTATATTATATCTATGAACAATTCTAACCTTGAATTCTCAGAACCCCCTGAATCTTGATTTCTTTGTCTCTGTCTATCTGCTTCTTGATGTTGTGGTTTCAATGTGTTGTCCCTCGCATGTGTGACAAGATACCACAGATACATCTTGCTATGTGATGTGTGCCACAAAATCTCTACCTCTCCTCTCTCCTTAGGATGTCATGTGCTCCTTTGTGTAGCACACATCATCCTAAGGGGGGTCTACCTTGCTTTTCTAATTTTCAATAAGGCGAATTCTTCCAAAAGGATTCCTTGATTTCTTTACAATGAATTCCTTGAAAAAAGAATCCCTTGTTGAAAACCTTCACTTTCCAAAAGGATGTATTCTCTAAAAAAAAACTCCTTGACAAAGTTTTCTTTTGAAAAGGATCCCATAAGCGAAAGAGTAAAAATTCCTTTCGAAAAAGGAGTATTCTTTCTAATGAAAGAGTTTGAAAATTTTCCTTTGAAAAAGGAGCATCCTTTCCAATGAATTTCTTGACGATATATCTTTCAAAAGGATTCATCGATGATGGAATAACTTGCAAAAAATTGTGTCTTTCAAAAGGCGTGTTGGTGTCTTGATGTCTTGAAGGGTTCCCTACTGAAAGAACCCCTTTTTGAAAATTGCTTTCTAAAAAGGATTCCTCTATGTTTTAATGTCTTGAGGAGGATTTATGCTTTCATACATATATAAATACATAAATATATGCAAAATAATATTTTTGTTATATGTTTATACATATATATTTTCATTTTTATATATGTATTTATAATATGTTTATATATGTTTACACACATATATAAATACATATATGTTAATATTTTGTTATATGTTTATACTATATTATATAAGCATGTTTATATATGTTTTTACATATTTTTATACATTTGTTTATATTTGTACATTTATACCTTTTTTATGTATGATTCTTCCTTTGTTTAGCTATATGTTGTATTTATATACAAATGTTCACTTATGGTTATGTATAACTGTAATGTGTAAGTATATATGTTTACATATATAAATATTTATATGTAAATACTTAGTATATGTTTATACATTTTGGTTTGTATATGTATACCTATATTATATCAATATATTTATATGTGTTTATATAATACATTTTTTATTAGGGGAAAAGCAAGTTTTGATGGGACTTGAAACCCAAAATAGGTTTTGAGGGGAACTAAAACCCCATACAAATAGGTTTTAAAGAGACCTAAAACCCCACCCAAAAGATAGTTGCAAGCAGATAGAAACACAGACCATGAGCAACCCATCAACAACAGCCAAACTTAAGATACACTAGACTACCCAAGCTGCAAAAAAACGGTTTTGAAGGGAACCAAAAAGCCTATACAACCAGGTTTTTATAGGGACCTTGAACCTAAAAAAATAAGCAATTTTTTCTAGGGATCGAAAACTCAATAGTCTGCAACCACCAGACTGCAACAAACCATCCTCTAAATGTAAGTAGCATTGAGCCGAAACAAAGAGGGCAGAAAGAGCTCCCTTTAAGAACCAACATACCAACCCTACTTTCTACCTCAATAAGGGAGTAATAAGGAAAGACAGAGAAACGCCTTTCAAATTAGGATACCAATTTAATCTCCACCTCAAAAGGAGAGAGATCCCCTCTACTAGAGAGGATGTCATGACCAACCTTTCCACCACAACCTGAAATCTACAACACCCTCAACCTCCACCTCCATAAGAGAAGCATCCACCTCAAAAGGATCAACAATTGAGGAAACTAGAAACCTTCACCCCCCAACTCCACCTCAATAGGAGAGGAATCCACCTCCATAGGATCTAAGGAGAAATCCAACACAACAACAAAACAAGTAGTTGAATCCTTTGGAAAACCCAACAATAGGAACATAAGGAGGAGCGAGCAAAGAATCCCAAACAACAACCACAGAGCCACCTTAACAACTTTTGGTCTTAAACTCATCTAGGTGTTTAATAAAAGCATGAAAAGTAACCCAACCATTAGCCAATAACCAACATCATGAGAAAAGAAATAATGCCACCAACAAGAAACCTTCCGCTAGAAGAGAAGACAAAACACTTCAATAGAAAAAAGCACTTCCAAAGGAACCAACACCAACTGGGATACGAGATAAAACCTTGAAGACCACCCAGCCAAAATAATGCATTCTAGGAGCAACCCCAACAAAACTCCAAACAAGCTACAACTCAGCTGCAAGCCAAAAGCCCAAGAACTTCAATGGTGACAATAGAGGCACCCTTAAGCAAATTGAGAGAACAAAAACCACATCACTGCATAAACATAAGCTTGATAGACTAAACAGGGTACGAGAGAAAAATAGGAGCCCTAAGATTAGAGGATTGAAAGCCTCTAGTCCTATGGAAGCAAGGCACCAAAGACAAAGATATCTGAGAGAAGCACATGCCCAAGCCTAGACCAAATAAGCCCACGAAGGCAGCAAAAAAAAAAACAACAAACCCCAAAAGAAATAGGAACATCCAGAAAGAACAGGGGCCAACTAAAAAGCAACAAAAAAACCACAAGCCCACGGGTGAAACAGGAACAAACCCCACCTAGAAAATATAAAAAAACCCATCCAAAAGCCACTCCAAGGAGAGTAGCTCAAATGACACACAAAGGCCGGAAACAAAGACCAACGAAGAGTGAAGAACACCAAAGAAGGCTGCAACAAGACACTATTCCTGCTAAAGAAACACCACTCGACCTCAGAAGTAGAGGCAACCTCCAATGCACTTTCCCTGGGATACGAAAGCTAACCAAAGTTGTCCACAACACGTTGCACCATAAGGCCGAAAGAAGCTCTGAAATATCCCATGAAGTGTGTGAAACCCAGAGCATCGACCAAGCAAAGAATGTCTTCAACACAGAATGAAGCTTGAAGACTGACCAACACACCAAGCAAACCATCTACGTTTGCATCCTCATCATCCCTGCCTTCATCCTCTGCTGTGTTCAAACTTCCTCTTCCACACTTCTTCCCGCTCTTCATTATCCACTCCAAATATGTTTATACATGTGTTGGTACATATATGTTTGCATGAATGTTTATTTGTTTATGTCACATGCTTCAAGGTATGTTTTTTTGTTTATATACTAGCACTTGCACCCATGGGGGGTTCAAGGAAAACGCCGATAGGAAAGTGAAGGTGTGGAAGTTAAAAAGCGATCGTTACATAATCAAAGTATATTTAAATACAAATTTATATTATATTACCATATATAGTTTTTATTGGAAAAATGCACTTTATTAATTTACAAAATCAACTATACAAACAGCAGGCAAACCAGTTGATAGAACTGGGAGCCAAACAGAAGCAGAATTGTAAATACAGCAGCAGCAAGGAGGAAGTAAAACAGCAATCAAAACATGTTAAGTTGCATCTTATCGATGGCTGGAACAAAGCAGCATGAGGTTTGAGTTTCTTTCAGCCAACATTTCTTGATTTGTTTTTCCTCAAACAATGTCTTAGCTGAATCTATTTCCATTACATCAACAGCTTGGGAAAAATGCAAGCACCCATCCTCTTCAGAGCAGCAAATAGCAGTGGAAGTGGTAATACTCCTAGTGCTACTGTAAATTCAGTGCCTTCAATCTGACCAGCCCACACGTATGGAGATATGATGTCCATGGCTGGCACCTTACAGCAGAGCAACAGTGAATCCAAGAATTTAAAGATACATGGATCTGAAGGAACAGGTGGACTTGCTTCACCATCAAATCAGCTGGTGGATATGCATTTTCAGGACTGCCCCCTTGCTGACTGCACTCTGTAAATATTGAAGCAACAGTACATAGTAAAATCAGCTGAATGGAGCTTGTATCAACTTGCATGGCAAAAATCACTATTTTCCTGTGATATGAGTAGCACTTATCAACTTGCATGGCAGACATCACTGCCTTCAAAATGCTTGCATCCAAAAGGATCTGACTTAAAACTATCACTTAAGCATCTTTCTTCTTTGCTTCAGTCTACGTAGAATACACATTTTCTAAATGTGCAATTCTGAAGCTTTCCATAGCTTAGGTGAACAATATTCCATTTTTCTTTCAAATTATTGAAGACTACAACTTTACTACTCAATGCTTAGTATTTTAAAAAACCAATACAAATCTACATTTTAATTTCCATTATTTACAATGATTATTACTAAATCAAACTGCCTAAAACTCTTCATTCCAATCTAGTAGACTGTAGACATAATAATTCTGAGAAGATACCACAAAATCAAAATCTCTTTGTGTGAATAACTGTCAAATAGGTTAGTCCATTAATTTTCAGCTGTCAACTCTCTGTCCATGTATGAAGATGACGTCTCTTTCTTGCTTATCAAAACAAAACTGTAGGAATATATGGACTGATAATGGTGGTCACAATTTGCATGAAGTAAGATAATGAGTCCAGATCACTAAAGATGATTAAAATGGTCCTCTAGAAAGTCCATATACCTACCCAAAAAAGGACAATGACAATTTGTGAAGGAGTTTTATCAAAGAATCTTCATCTATTGCAGTTACAGTTAATTGAAGTGGACAGAAAGTTTTGTCAGGTTCTATTACTGGTGAGTTTGGGGGATGAGCCTCACCAGCTGTAAATTAGTAAGGTAGTTTTCTATGAAACAATATAAGCTGTACATACTACAGACTAGACCATACTATGTGATTTAGGCCTGACTGGAGACAAATGCACATTATGTCGATATAAGAATTATGTTCTATGCTAGTTGTTTTCTCTTATACGATGATGATATTAATGGCTTTGTTGCACCCTCAAGTCCAAATAGCCATGTGAAGGAAAGACCTCTTAGTGAAGCATGAAGCTGATGAAATGCAATATAAGGGCTACAGGCCAAGGGTGGAAATCAACACTATTGTGCTCTGATAACAGAACATTTCCTAGAAGAACAGGCCAATCGTAGGATGCTAGATGCTCTTTTTAAATGACACTCTTCATAGAGATCAGATCAAGTTTTCAAAGGCTTGGAAATCCAGAAGGAAAATCAGAAAAATAGAGAGAAACTCAGAAAATCAAATAGGGTCCCCTGTTCACTGGCTGCAAACCTGTTGCTACAGAGAAATGATTTTTTGTTGTCTCTGTTCTCATACATTCATCACATAAAGACACATTAGCCTTCTTTTCTCACATCAGGAGGACTGTACTGTTTACATTCAAGAATACTAGAGTTACATAACTACTGCAATACTTGGATTTTTGTACCAGATTTGTTATAACATGCCACCACAAGTTTGAGCGGCTGGAACTTTCTCTCTTTTCTTGATACGCAAATGTGGGTTCAAAGGCACGTGATCGGGAGATATATTGAAGTACCTTGTATTGCTCTGCCTCAAATAGCTTGAACTCTTTAAATCATCATCCTTTTTTTCACTCTTAGAAGCAGCTTTAGCCGAAGCTTCGAAGGATGTTAAATTTCTGAGGATAAGGAAGAGTATCGGTGCGTTTTTGCTGCTGATAATCTGCTTAGGGTTTGTGAATTGCTTCCAGCAGATTCGTATTGATCTTGCTCTGTCCAATCCGCATTTAAGTTGCATGAAGACGTAGGCAAAGGGCATTCCCACAACAGTTTTCAGAATAAAATAGATACAAATCAAGACACAAAATAATGGAACATTTTTTCTCTTAAGTTTCAAGATGATCAAAAAAATTGTTTTGCTGCCATTAGGGAAAATAACTGGATTGTAGAAAAACCTAGAAATAATGAAAAGCAAAGGGTAAAGTGTACTTAAAAGATCACATAAAAGCGCTCAACCATCCCAAAATCTCTTGTAGCCAGTTTTTTATTATTTCATATGATCAAAAGAAAACTGTTGCTACAACTAAGCATCCAGAATAAGCTAATAATTTATATTATAATGTGGATGCATGTATGTAACCATTGTTTACCTCTGATTAAAATGGTATATGCCCAACAAGGAGTCCTGACCTCTACTTATTCAGCTGGGTCTGTCAACACTATTCATGACGGGAAGATAGAAAGCAAAGTTTGTTGAGATATCAAAGAAAATTAGTAATAGAAATTGTAAGAAATTTGGAGCTCATGCTCTTGGAGTTGAAAACAACATAATTCTTATTAGTATTAAAAATTTCTTAATCTGTGAGACTTCCATCTCACATGATGTATGCCAACAAAGCCCATTTCTGCAGGCATAATTTTTTATAATGAACAGTGCCCGCCATTACAGTGGAGTTAAGTACCTTGCTGCTTTGACAGAATATATACCCCTCTGACCTTTTCAAATAAGGTGAATTTACAAATCAGAAAGAACAAAATCCTGATTTTATAAGAAAAAATAGATACAGATGAGTGTTTGAGCCCTGACTTACTAAACTCTAAAATAAGGCATGCAATACAAGCAAAAAAATGTAAAGGCAATGATAACATCCAGAAAGTGTTGGCCCTTAAGCTGAAAGGGGAAAAAAAGTTCATTATATGGCCTCAATGCATTGCAGCCATGATGAGGCAGGGTGCAAGTCCCCGGGGAGATATAATCCCTTTTACCCTGTAAGATGAGTTTACTAAAATAGATAAACTAAAGAAATACCAGATGAGTTTAGATCGAAACAAGATTGTTCTGAAGCAGACTTCTCAAAGGAAATACCAGCCAAAGAAATTAAATACCAGTGAAAGAAACTTGAAGAATGCATGGTATTTTTCTACAAAGTTTTCCTATTTCTTTTCTCAGAAAATTCATAAGAAAAAAAATCATTCTGTATATAGCAAGTTTTGATCTTTTATAACGCTTAATTTGAGAATTGTAAAGAAAAATCCTCACACACCTATTAATGGCTTCTTGTTCTGAGCCTTTATTCCAATGAGAAGAACAGTGTCTTCTGGAGGGCAGAAGGTATATGAAACAAAAGAAATGAGCTCACCTTCACAACCCATCATCAGGATAAATGAAAACGAAGCAAACATACTTCAAGGCCTACCTGGGGTTGTGTCATAAAAGAGAACATGGTAAACAGTTGCATGGAGCCCAACTCTGAGATTACTATTATTAGCATGCTACAGCAAATCTTTAGAGCTATGCCTCCTGCCACGCCGATTAAAAGTAGATCTCCCAATTTTAGTCCCTTCAATGTGATCCATAGTAAACCCATTATCAGGCTTTAGACCACCTTCAAATAGGCCATTTCTGAAAGCCCCCTACCACTGCATCAAAATATGCTAATCCTTACTATATTAATCCTGAGCTATATAATTCCTCAGTGATAATTCCTGAGGGAGAATTATTGAAAAATTCCTTATCCTTATTAATCCTGAGCTATATAATTTCCTCAAAGTAAAAGATTAAAGAGCTTTCTCCATACACGTATATTAATGATTGCACTGACAGGTTACATTTTATTTCTTTGCCAACAATATTCTTTCTCAAGCTATATATTGAAAGTAACAACAGGGGAATTTGTAGTATAGTGAATCCACTTCAGCCCTGTTAATAATTTTTCATGTAAACATAAAGTAAAGCTGAGTCAATTCTTAGAGATTAGTTCCCCTGTTGAAGAGTTTAGATCTTTAATTAACATATATACTTTGCCTGTGTTTCAATATTATATTGGCAAGGAGTATATAGAGCACATTGAAAATAACAATGTAAATATATGCATATTACTAGCACCGGATTTGTACATTTATGCATACAATGTAAATGGAAGCTAGTAATATATGCCATTATAATCTCTGCAAAAGCATATATATGCTCTTACGGGCATATATATAGCCTATGAAAAAGGAATCAAATCAGGGTTTGATATCGAGTCTTTAAATGGCCAATTCCTGCTACAAATCTATTAAAGAGTCCTCCATCCGTATAACAAGATTGAGGATTGGGGAGATAGTGAAAAAATATGGAGGATGCCATCTGTTGGTGAGATGGAAATTAAATAAATACAATTGTTATTACGGTGACATAAAAGAGTGCTTAAAGGAAAGGAGTAGCATATATATGGAGATGAGAATAATGTAAAATCTTTGACTTTGTCAACAGGAGAATTTGTAATATGAAAGGAGTATATCATTTCACAATGTAATCATAATGTAATCACCATTAATATTATATTTTCAATGGCTCTGCACAAAAACCCATTATGCTGCTACTTCCTCCATCCGTGTAACAACCCATTATGCTGCTAATCCTAGAATAAAACCCACCATTTATGCTTCTACTTCCTCCCAAAACCCTACCTCTTACATTAACCACACCTTCTGCTGATATAAAATTCTCTGCAGGAGAATCAGGGTCCTGTGTGTTAATAAGATTTGCCATGAAGCCTTCTTGTTGCTCTATGGTGGGGACGTTATTCCCTAACCCACCTCGCTCTAGCAATAGGACGAAGAAGTTCTTTGAAAAGGTGGCTGCCAAAGGGAACCCTGCTATACCTCCACCTACTATAATATAATGATATTGCCACGAGGGGGGGCAAGAAAATTGCATTGTAACAAGAAGATGCATACACTGGCTCTACACAAAAACATTACAGAATTAATAGATATTTTAGGTTTTCATGACCTGCATTGTTGATGATATGCTTCTGTGATTTTCATATGAACTTTAAGTTACATAATTAATCAATAAGTTTTGTTATACGTGATATCATTTTGATGATATGATTCACCTGCAATGCATTCAATTCAAGGCAAGGTGTAAGTCCAGAATGACTTTATACAAGAGAGATAGTTGCAAGCTCTCAAAGCATAGATTCACAAGTTGAAAATGAAGAAACATGAAGTTTGCAAAGGAAAACAAGATAAAAACGGATAAATAAATCAATTATTTATCAACTACCAACCTGGGCTTCTTGGTGGGCACGAAATCGGAATGAAGATCGGAAACAATGCTCTTGCTTGCTCTTGAGATCCCAAATCTTGAAGTACTGTTGTGTGGCAGCGCAAAGCCAGTACCTATTGGGGCTGAAGCAGAGCATAGCAGCTATTTTTAAAATAAGACACACCAAAACCAAATTCCTTCTGGTTGTTGCTTCAATCTATACACAGTAAAACAAAAGATCTAAAAATATCTAGGTTTTAGGGCACTACAGAAATAAGATTTGATTTGGAGATCTTCGCATCGTTTTAAACGAGAATATTAGATACAGTTTATTAGCCGATGTGACAATTTTTCTGTGATCTGAAGATGGTTTGCGGCGGGTTAAACCTGTTCTCAGGCGTGAGACAGGTATTCAGGCACATTGTGCACTGGGGATCCCAGAGGTAAAGCCTATCGGCTAATTAGCTTAAGAAACTAATGAGAGCTGACAGATAAAATGCGAAAAAGAATATGAATCCCACCAATGAGCCAGACCCATGAAATAAAACACGAAAAATAAACCATGGCGGCTGCTAAGGGTTTTTCGAAAACAAAACTCGCTGAAACCAGGGTGACTTACCTCAAGATTCTGCACAAATTGTGTCGTGCTATCAAAAATTTGATTGTTGCCTTCATCTAAATTTTCTAACCTGCGTTGTGCTTGGTCGAAGAAAACAAGAGCCACGCAACATCTGTGCCTTGCGGTTGACAGCTGCCAAATACCAGTCAGCGGCAGGTTTGCCCGGTCAGCGGAAGGTTTGCAGGTAACCGAACACTGCTCGACGGCGGGCATTCCTGTTTCAGGCGTGAGACAGGTTTGGCGTGAAAATGGACTGGGCAATCCCAGAAGTAGAGCCTACCGGCTAATTATTATATCTTATTTGTTTATATTACAATCATATGTTTATAATATGCATGTAATATATTTTCTTATAGTATATTTATTTCCTTGAATTTTTAATCATTTATCTCAACTCATCTCCCTCACCCTTTATTAGGCTGATTTGCACTCCTATTTCATATTTTTCCTCTTCGCGATGATGGATCACTGAGTGTGATTCGAAATGTCAAAAGAAAAACATACATAGTTGAATCCAAAAGCTTACATTTTATACTTCATGGATTGTGAAAACTTATATCAACTAATGGATTCAATTTCTTTCTTAGATATTGAATGAATTGATGTTCACTAAAAGAGTTCAAATTACTAAATAGTCTCAAGGTATAGATTTTTTCCAAAGAACTTGGAGTGTCTGTGCACCATAACATACAAGAGTTATTTGAACCATTTTAGAAATTTTTACATAGATATTTATTTTAAGTTTTTTTGTTACTTTACGATAAGAATTGTATTTATTTGTACAATAAATTATGGGTATATTGGTGAGAATATTAGATAGACTAAAATTCAAACTTAGAACCTACTTGTGGTTAGTGAAATTTCCTACTACTTAGTCATTGGCCCTTTCATGATGGAAACTTTAAAATTCTATCAAGAAATGTATTTCAATTCTGACACCCTGTAAACGTACATCCATATTGAGATAACCTATTATCAAATTCAAAATTTTAAACAAGATATAATTTAGTTCTAATAAATTTTAAATGGATAGAATTTCAGCTTTAATACATAATTTTTAGTTCTAATTATCTTCCACTACTTTGCAATAAGAATTATTCCATTTTTAAATGGATAGAATTTCATCTATAATACACAATTTTTAGTTCTAATTATCTTCCACTATTTTGCAATAAAAATTATTCCTTTTTTTTTAATAGAATTTCAACTATAATACATAATTTTTCGTTCTAATTATCTTCCACTACTTTACAATAAAAATTATTCCATTAATTTCTATCACATAAACAATACACTTAAAAACTACATACATTTTGTATTATCTTTTGTGAAATTAAATATTAGACTATAATTTTTTTATCTATAATTAATTTTTTTTAGTAGCATGCCCATTGAACCTATCGATTCAATTGCTAGTTATAGAACAATTATCTTTAAGTGCCAATACCATGGACTTATGCAATCTTTAAATGTAAATTAAAAAATATTATTTTGGTAAACATGCCTAAGATGTGGAAGTGAGGTTAGCTGGAAACTTGTAAATAAAGACAAAAGTCTTATGCATGAATCATCCAAACATTCATAATAATTTTGATATGACATTTAGAAAGAATTGCATGCACTAAATGCTTTGTTAATTTGAAACAAGAAGCTTTAAGTTGAAAGTCCCTAAGGTGATTTGTAAGTATCTTCCTTGTCCATCACATTTAGGTGACTTGATATTGTACTATCTACATTGCTAGTGAATGTGACACAAATGGTGTTGTGAATTCCATAACCATCTTTAAAGTCATCTATGAATCCCATTGAAACAAAGTTCTAGCTTGTTTGCACTTTTTAATTTCTCAAATGCATAGATCATTTTTTTATGAATTCTACCTTTGACCAATACTTGAGGTTTATGCCATATCCATCATCTTACAACAATTACAAGTATTACATGATAGTAATCATTTGAGAAAAATATGATTGCAATTTGTATTAAAAATCACAATTAGTTTCTTTGCAAATGGTTCAAGCATGTCTGACTTATGCAAGTTTTCAAAGAATTCTATTACTAATAAAAAAAACAAATCGACCATATAGATCAATTAGATTTATCTTAGAATTGAAAAATCAATTACATGTGAACAAACATGTAATTTTATGCTTCTAATTAGAGCTACCTCCACTATACATGACTATAGCTAAATTTAATTTAATTTTAGATATTAATGAATGAATGAATGAATGAAGGTTTTTAATAACGTCCACATGGTCAAATAATCTATGGTACCCTAAGATCACCAATTGTAGACACTGAAATTTGGTCTAAGCCTGCGACTTCAATTTCTTCGTAATTCATACCTTTATCTGTCATGATTAAATAATGTTAATTATTTAATTATTTTCTAAAATCTTTTCTCAAATATTAATTAAATAACTTTTAATTATTTAATTAAGTCATTTTAACATTTATTCATTTATTAATTAAATAACTTTAATTATTTAATTAATTCATTTTACTTTTATTCAATCTTGATTAATTAAATAAATGTTCTCTATTTAATTACGTCACTAATTAACTTTATCCTCTTTCTTAAATTAAATAAATTATTATCTAATTTATCCTTATCACACTTTCGACTATAATTAAATAAATTCTTTAATTATTTAATTATTCATTAATCTTTTCTTCAGTCAATTAAATAAATCTTAATTTATTTAATTTAATCTTTAAATGTTGAATGTTGAATTAAATAATCATTTAATTCATAAAAGCTTATTTTGGACATATTCTTCTATATTTAGATAATTGTTTAAGTTATCTAATTATTCATTCACCACTTAACTCGAGATCTATTTAAATCAGTCAGTCATCTTCTGATTTAATGTCTGATTGTCTCTGACAAGTAAACTTCTTGTCATAACCGGTCAGTTATCTAGTTTTAATTCTTATACATGTAGACATTTATTAATTAAATAACTTTATTTAATTAATTAATTCATGTGTGCATTCGAATAGATCATTTCCTTTATTCTATCTTTATCCTTTACATGCAATCTTTATTCTTCTAATTTTTGAATACTCTCAACTAAAGATTAAATCATTATTTAATTTTGATCTCCACCTTTCAACTTGTAATCACTCACGTCACTACTAATACTAATCTCAATGCATGTCGAATCTTTTAATTTGAATCATTCGTCCATCTTCTAATCTGAGCTTGTCATTTGAAAACCTTGTTTTCTATAAAATGGCTTTATCTTCATCATTGTTACCCCTTCTGAAATCTAATGAATTTTGGAGCACTTGTTTTATAATTTTTGATACTTCGCTATTATCACATCTACTAAGGCTATACTTGCACACATATTGAAAATCTAAGGGAAAGAATACTATCACAGAAAAATGGAGAAGGACAACAAAGGTTATTCATGGAACACTATTGATGCTTGGTGAGATCTTTTCATTTATGTTTTCCTTTGTGCTTTGTTGTTTATCTTTAGATTACATTCGAGTTTAATGGCATTGTTTATTAATCTTCTTTTGTTTTCATGATGTTATATTGGTGAACCCGACGTGAAGACACATTCTTTGCAAATCTGTAGAAGTTTTATTCATTTTTTGCAGGTATCATACGACACAACGCATCTAACGCACGAAATGAAGCAATTGACATTACGAGCTGCATATGATGAATACAACAACACATCTAACAAAATCTAATGCATCCATGGATTTTCAAGACGTAATTGACTAGTAAACCCCGCAACGCATCTGACTGGTGAAATTTCTGATTTCAAATTCCAGATTTAAAAGTTTTCATTTTGTTTTCATTGCAACTATTTTTTATTTTGTAGCGTGTGTTTTAAGGAGTTAACATAGTGTTTGCAAGACGTAGCATAGAAGACAAGTTTTTGAAACCCTTTTTTCAGGACAATCACCAAAGATAAATTGCAAACTATTGATGAATTGTCTTGCAGGACGTGTGATGAAGACTATTTTGAAACAAGACTATTTGTTTTAGATTAGATAATATTTCATTTAGTGCTTAAAAAGAACTCTATCTACTGTGTTTTGTGCACTTGCATGCTTTGTATTACCCTATCAGTGTGTATGTACACAATATTCCTTTTATTTTTTAAGAGAGGCTTCCCTAAGGATTTCATCACTTCAAGGTTTGACCTTGAGCACATTTTCTGGCGAGCTATATCAAAGGGGGGAGAACGAAAGTTGTACCCCAAGGAGTGGCTAGCATCGTTTGAAGCCAAGTTGTGAGACCCTCGGTCCGCCGAGACTCAGTGGTGATGAGAGTGGGAGAGACCCTCCCAATCTCAGGCTATTTCAAACGGGCTCTATGTTCACAAACTCCCTTACTAGACGCCATTTTTTTTAAAAACCCAAATCCTTCTATCTACTAGCACAGGAGGTTGGACCTTTGAAGTCGTCTCACATCCATATGGTTCCTAGTAGAGATGAGAAGTATGCCATGAGAGATTCATGGGTATTAAAGCTTGGCTACCCCAAAGAAGTGAGTGTCATGAAGGGGAGCCAGTGGGGTCAAGCTTCTAGTCATCCGCTTTGAATAAGCGTAGCTGGGGAAACCCAAGTGAGAATCCAGTAAGATACTATCACATTCCAGCCTTAGGATCATACTTTCTTGATTTAATTACTGTTCATGTCTGAAATACTATGTTTTATGAGTGTTTGTTATTTTCCAAAAATTTGATCAGAAATAGTGAGTCAAAACCCACAGTTTACTGAAAAACGCATATATTCATCAAAAAACCATAATTGACAAATAGAGTCGCACTTGTTCACCAGAGAAACACATCTGTTACTTGAATCACATATGTTTACTAGTTTGTCACATTTTTCAAAAACCCAATCCAATTTGCATTTACCATAAACCAAGTCACATTTGTTTATTAGTGAGTCGCATCTGTTAGAATAGGTTGCATCTGCTTGCTTGATAACGACATATGTTAATCCCAAGTCGTAAATGTTAATTACCTTTGTTACTGGAAAACCCGCAATTGAAACCTTTTGTGATGCATCTGAATAGGTGAGTCGCATCTGCAGTCTGGAACAACACATATGCCCTGTCACAGACCTAAGCTATATTTTACCAATGCACTGTTAATTTGAAAACCACAACCGATCAATTCTAAGTCGCAATTGATACAATGAGTCGCATCTGCCTGATACAGATTCGCATCTGTCTGATACCTGATACTGAATTTACCAATAGATCGTAACTGACAATACAAACTGCAACTATTAAATTATGTGATGCATTTGTCATCCTACAACATATTTTCCTGATTACTAGAAAACCAAAATTCACTATCACAGACCGAAACCGAACAGTCATACTAGTATTTGACTTATCCTTTTACCCTAATTCTTAGACATAAACCATATATTTTTCTCATTTTCATCCTTTAGGTATAATTCAGTAATAGTGATAGGCATCCTAGTTTTAGATATTACATTCATCTTAGGAGTCTTTATTTCCTTTAGGGAGATCATCATTTGCAGATCTTAAGATAGGAACCTTTCATGCTTTGGATGAACCCTTGCTACAACGAACTTTGTTATTGAACCTTGTCATCATATCTTTTTTTCCTACACATGAGTCTTTCCAGCTCATTAGTCTAGTTTGGGAGCTCACCTTATCTTTTGGTCCTAGTCCTACGAAGGTTCCTTGTCAAAAAATAAATTGAAACCTAGGTTAAGCTTTAGCTGGTAGGTAACCTCTTTTAGAATCTTCCAAAATTGATCACTTAGACTTTTGCATATTTAGAAATTTTCATCCTAGGATAGCATCATTTTAGACATATCTTATTTGCAAGAAAATACCAAAAAAATAGCTGCATTCATTCTTTATTTGCAAGAAAATCCCAAAAACATAGATTAGATTCCATAGACTTAATTTTTGCATCACCTACACTTTGGGCTTACCTTACATGGTTGAAACAAGATCTAAAAGAAAAGAAAGAGAAAATATGGTTGATCCAAATGATTTCATCAATTTTTTCTCAATCCCCTTTTCAGGGACATCTTCATCGAGACCTCACAAGACTTTGTTAGAAAAAATTGTTACTAGAGACGCACAAGGACACATTGTAGTGGAAGACATAGATGTTGTTGCATAAGACCTTGAGTTTTCCTCCTTTGTAGATGACTATCTAGCAAATGATCCTTAACGATACTTAGCTAAGTTGCTAGTAGAGGGTGCCAAGTTACCCCCTAGATTTGACATTCGTACCTTACAAACAACATCTAGCCAAGGAACAAACACGACAACTACTAGTGCTACTATACCTCAAGTGACTACTACTATAC
Organism: Sequoia sempervirens; assembly: GCA_007258455.2. Classification (NCBI taxonomy): domain Eukaryota; kingdom Viridiplantae; phylum Streptophyta; class Pinopsida; order Cupressales; family Cupressaceae; genus Sequoia; species Sequoia sempervirens. The sequence continues at coordinate 10,381 of VDFB02016797.1, read as the reverse complement.
CATCTGGAGAACCCACACAGAGTGTTCAACAATACACACATCTCCATTTGGTACATCTAGCTCGACACAGGGTCTAAATTTCACAATTGGTGCATCATCATCCAATCCCTTCAGTCCTCTTGTTGGGAACAAAAGATCTAAAACACCAGCTCCTACACCAAGTTTCAATGTCACTAGCACTACTCCACAAACAACAACAATACCAAGTGTCAATGTCACTAGTACTATACCATAGATTGGGGTCTCACAAACAAGAAACATACCCTCCTTTCAATATGGAAGCCAACCCACCATTTCACAAATCCCTAATCAAAATCCATTTTAAGAAATTCCAAATCAAAATCCATTTTTCACAAATTTTGAATCAAAATCCATTTTCACAAATCCCAAATCAAAACCCATTCACTAACACTCCAAATCAAAATCCACTTTACATACTGACACTTAACCAAAACCCACACAAAACGTTGGATTCCAAAACACCTACATAGACCCAAACAATCCAACTAACACATCATTAACACAAGTTGACGTCCTGCAAACACAAATGCATGCCCTACAAACACAAATGGATAACATGGTCATGTCTAATAAGAGGACTTTCTCAGCAAAGGATTTATCCCCATTTCCCTTTGAAAAATCATTATAGATGACACCTTTCCCACATGGCTATATTATAACAAACTTTCCCAAATACAATGGAAAGCGAAATCCAGTCAAACACATAAGGTAATTTTCCATGATGTGCATAGATGTTGCATACGACCCCACCTATCTTATGAGACTCTTTCCAAGAAGTCTTATTGGAATTGCACTGGAATGGTTTTTGGGTCTCTAATATGGCATAAAATCATGGGGTGAACTAGTCAAAAAATTCATTGAACACTTCTCCTTTAACATTGACCACGAAATCAACATAGCAACCTTGTGTCACACTACACAAGACGAAGGAGAAAATTTTAACGTTTTCTTCTAGAGATGGTGAACTATAGCCAGCCGATGTCCCATTGAGATACCTGACAAACAGAAGGTCACTATCTTCCAGGAAAACCTCAACCCAAAATTGAGAAGTGACTTGAGAGTACATTGTTGCACATCCTTTGCAGAACTAGTGGAAAAGGGCCTCATACTAGAAAAAGGTCTCACTGACAAAGGGGAACTCAAGACACCCAACAAAAATCCCCCTATCCAGAACACCCCCAATGACAGAAATAAATTTTGGTCTCAGAACAAAAATGTTACCAATGATGGGGTAGTTGATGCTAAAACCTTACAAGTAGGACCGATCATTACACTTAGAGGAAAAAACCCCTCTACCAACACACTCAACACACTCAATGCCCCAAAACCCCAAACACTACCCAAAACACCAAGCAACCACAACAACAAAGGAGGTTTCCAAAACGTGAGTTCACTCCCTTAGGGGAACCCATTGAATCGATCTTCAAAAAATTGTTGCAACACAATCTCATATAGCTTCAAGAGCCAAGACAATATGCTCCAGGGAAATTTAAACCATTTTGGTGGGATGACAATTCCTTTTGTGATTTCCATCGGACTAAAGGACATAGCCTACAAAATTTCCAACAACTGAAAAAAAATCATACAAGAATTTTTTGAGAACAAAACTATTGAGGTTAGTGGACAGAAACCGACATCTTCAAACACTAATCATAAGGTCTTTTCTGATCCACTACATGACCATGGGAAAGGAAAGGCCCCCAGTTTGGGTAACAAGACCAATACTATAGCCAACTACACAAGTGTTAAGCATGATTATAGTGGCCCAATCATAAATCACATCCGAGCTACCGATGAGCATGTCAACACGATCACCATAAATAAAACTCCCGAGTGTGTTGTCAACACTCACTAAACCAAATCACCATCCAAGGCCCTCCATCACACTAGACACCACAAACTTCCAAGCCGCAATATAACTTGACCAACTGGGGAAGACCCCAACCCAAATCTACATCTTGGAACTATTGTGTATCTCCCCTAATCATCGATCCATTCTAGACAAGGCTTTACAAAGCACGACTGTCCCCACCAACCTAGATATCAATCGTTTCCAAGAGATGGTAAGCTACTTAACCAACAATCATCACACTACCTTCTCCGAACGAGACTATGCAATCGAGAAGACAAATCATAATGACCCATTACACCTAGAAGTCCTTGTTCATAAAACGAAAGTCAGACGAGTCTTGGTAGACAGAGGAGCAGGGTTAAATCTTTGCACTTTAAAACTGTTTAAGGCTTTAGGCTTCTCAAAGGCGTGTGTGGACACCACCAAAAGCATTGTCATTAAGGCTTACGATGATCAAGAATGAAAATCAAAGGGCGTTGTAAAACTCCCTATCAGAATTGGGCCTGAAGTTATGGATACAAACTTCCAAGTCTTGGATCTCACCCTCCCATACAACCTTCTGCTAGGCAGACCATGGATTCACGCTATGAAGGCAGCCCCTTCTACCTACCATCAATGTCTAAAACTCCCCTACAATGGCACTGAGATTACAATAGATGGTGACCCATATCCTTTCCAATATTGTACTAATCTATGAGAGATACCCCAACGCCAGGTTCTTGTAAACCAAGAAGCTTCATCATCCAATTCATCTCACTATGTTGATCCATCCACTCTCTCTAAAATATCCACTCCATCATCACTACCTTCCACTCCTAGGGTCAAGATCCAAGACAAGGGTTATGGAGAATATCACATGAAGACATCTTATTGTGTTAGCCATCGGATTCCTTCTAAATCATACGGTTTACCTACAATAGATAGGAGGCAATCAATGGTCACCATACACATCCCTCCCACAACAACATTCACAAAATGGGGAGAATTAAGTAAAGAAGCCATCAACGAAGATGATGTGACCTCTTGGATATACAGAGAAAACAATGAAGAAACTCCTCCACTTGTTCAGATACTTACAGATCAATACAAAAAAGGTTTTTACCATAATGCAAAGCAAAGGATATAGTGGACATAGTGGCTTAGGCTTACATCAAAATGGGAGGACAAAACCTATCATTGTTTCTAAATGGCTGAAAGGCCTAGGGCTTGGGTTTCAACCGATCCATATTGATGTTCCTAGTACCACATCACCTTTACTAGAGGAAGTAATTTCTTTTGAAGATATTGAGACATCCAACGAACCACCTAACCAACCCTACTGTGATTCCCCTGACTCTAACAAATATGATTGGGATTCCCTATTCTTCACCTCTGTCATGGACCTTGATAAACTGTTTGGAGAACTTGACTTAGTGCTTAAATCATCATCAAATTCATTGAACTCCTATCCACTGAAGAATATGACAAAAGAGGAATGGTTTAAACATTACTATTGGGAATCTCTTGATCCTACCTCTTGGGAACCTGACAAATCCACTTCAGATAACCACACCTTGGCATTAGGACCACCTCAGAATCCACCTAGATCCAAGCAAAAGAGAAAAGAGGACTTGGTAAGAAACTTTTGTGACTATATGAACAACTCAGCTTTTACCTTGACCCCTTTAAACTTTGACACCTCCAATGATGACATTCCCTTAGTATATCCCGAACTCATCGATTGGGACCAACAAGACACACCCATCTTAGACAATTTTTAGAATGACGAAGCAATAGCTGAGTTCTTGGGACTACAAGAAGGCATACCTAGTGGTGATCATAAGGCTAGGTTTACCATAGACTTGGATAACAAGGCATATTTTGGGGAATCTGTTCAACCCTCCAGTTGCAAAAATAAGAAAAAGAATGAAAAAGATAAAAATGATGAGTCTCTAGGTGAAAAGTGAAAGGCGCCTGTAGACAATGAAAAATTAAAAAATAAGGACACATCTGAAGGAAAAAACCTCTCTAAGGAACCTAAGGATGGAGGTTTGAACATTCTCCCCGTTGCACAGGAAAATTCACCCTTGCTAGTGGAAAAAATTGTGGAAATCAACATAGGTACTGAAGAGAATCCTCGACTGGTATATGTTGCAACATCATTGACAGAAACAGAGCAGTCAGAGTTCCACAACTTCTTCACACAAAGACAAATCAATTTTGCATGGTCATATGCTAACATGCCTAGGCTGGATCCTAAACTTGTACCACATCATTTTCCTTTACAACCAAGAGTAAAACCCATGAAATAGAAATTGAGGAAAATGCACCCACAAATTGCTCTACTAGTCAAGATTGAACTGAAGAAATTGTTGGACGTTGGCTTCATTAGATCAATTGACTATGCAAATTGGATTTCCAATCTTGTACCAGTCACAAAACCAATAGGGGGCATCCACATTTTTACATATTTTAGAGATATAAACAAAGCATGTCTCAAAGATGACTTTCCCCTGCCAAACATTGACATGATTGTAGACATGACAACAAGATATGAGATGTTATCCCTTATGGATGGATTTTTAGGGTATAATCAAATCAGAATTGCAACTGAAGACCAACCTAAGACAACTTTCATCTATCCATGGGGAACATATTGTTGGAATGTCATGCCCTTTGGACTCAAAAATGTTGGAGCAACATATCAACGAGCCATGATGACTATTTTTCATGACCTCATACACACTCTTATGGAGGACTATGTTGATGATCTTATAGCTAAATCATTGAAAAGAGCTGAGCATTTATAGGTTTTAGACAAGATTTTTCAAAGGCTAGAAGAGTATAAAGTGAGACTAAATCTGAAGAAATGTGTGTTTGGCGTGAAATCAGGAAAGCTTTTGGGATAAATCATTTCTAGACGAGGCATTGAAGTGGATCTAGCCAAAGTGAAAGCAATAATAGACATGCCTCCACTAGTCAATCTCAGTCAGCTAAGGACACTACAAGGGAGACTAAAATCCATTAGAAGATTCATAGTGCAGTTAACAAATAAGACACATCCTTTTCAACATCTACTCAGAAAAGTACCCTTTATATGGACAGGTAAATGCTAGGAATCTTTTCAATTGATTAAGGATTACCTACTCACACCACTAGTCTTAATGCAACCTATTAAGGGACGACCATTAATTCTTTACATATTAGCTACCACCTTAGCACTAGGAGCATTGCTTGCACATAACGACAATGAGGGTCATGAAAGGGAAATATATTATATCAATTGCACTTTGGTAGGTTATGAACTCAATTACAGTACCATTGAATGTGCCTGTCTTGCAGTAGTTTTTGCTACTCAAAAACTAAGGCACTACATTCTAAACCATCAAACAATGTTGGTTGTGAAGATAGATCCTCTGAAATATCTCCTAAGAAAAGCAACATTGACAAGACGACTAGCCAAATGGGTAATGGTACTTAGCGAATATGATATCCAGTACGTAGAGAGAAAAGCTATCAAAGGACAAGTCATTGTTGATCAATTGGTCGATGCACCGATACAAGTAGATCACCCTTTAGTTTCAGATTTTCCTAATGAGTTCATATTCACTCTTGACACGAGCATGACATGGAAACTATACTTTGATGGGTCTCATATAAATCATGGCTCAAGGGCTAGTATATTGTTTATCACACCACATGGTGACTCTATTCCCAAGTCATTCAGGATTTCCTTTCCATGTACCAACAACATAGCAGAATATGTGGCTCTTGTGACAGGATTATGCATGACAATCGAATGGAAGATCAAGAACCTACAGGTTTATGGTGATTCTCAACTGGTAATCTGACAAGTAAATGATGACTATGAGACTAAGGATGAAAAGCTTGCTCCCTACAAACGCATGGCAGATAGTTTCAAGGAGTACTTTGACAAGGTTGACTTTCATGAAATATCTCATGTTCTAAACAAGGTAGCAAATGCCATGGCTACTATTGCTTCACTCTTGGACATATCTAGCAACATGCCTAAATTTGAGTTTTTGGTAGAACAACTTTTGGTCCATGCCTATGACATCCCAAATTCAGAGTTGGTCTGTGAGATTGTCGGTCCCAATTCCCCATGGTATAAGGACATATATGACTACCTTCATGCAAAGATCATACCCCGTGACCTTTCCAACAACCAACGTAGGACATTTATCCATAAGGAAGCCAAGTATTCCATCATCAAAGACACCCTATATAGACGTGCCCTGTACAATACCCTATTGAGATGTCTTGATACTGAACAAGCACAAGCAACCTTGTGTGGGGTACATGAGGGTATATGTGGATCCCATTCTAGCGGTCCTACCTTAGCTAAGAAGATTATGAGGTTGGGTTATTACTGTCCTACCATGGAAAAAAACTCATATATCTTTGTCAAGAAATGTCATCAATTTCAGATACACAAAGACTTGATACATGCACCAACATAGGAGCTCTGTCCCATAACATCACCATGGCCCTTTTCCCAATGGGGGCTCCATCTCACAAGTAAGATACATCCCACATCCTCCAATGGCCATAAGTTCATCATTACTGCCACTGAGTACTTTACCAAGTGGATTGAAGCTATTCCCATGACCTACATCACCGGCACACAGATTTCTAAGTTTATTCTAAACTATATCATATGTCGGTATGGTGTCCCTCAATTCATAATCACAGGTAATGGTCGTCCATTCAAGAACCAAGAATTTTTTCATCTCTGCAAAGAATTCCATATCCAACACCACTTTTCCACCCCATATTACCCACAAGGTAACGGCCAAGCTAAGGCATCTAACAAAACAATCATCAGAATCCTCAAAAAGACTATCAATGATGTTGGTCATGATTGGAATTTATAGCTTAATCCAGCCTTATGGGCATACTCCCACTAACGCCACTCCATATTCCTTAGTATTTGGTTATGAGGCCATCTTTCCTATTGAGTTCAAGATTCCTTCCTTAAGGGTATCCTTGAAAGGGCATATTAACGATGAAGAGTACCGAGTTTCAAGACTACATGAGCTAGAATTCCTATATGAATGAAGATAGAAGGCATTAGATCATCTCCAAGCATATCAAGATCGTCTTCATCACAACTACAATAGGAAGGTATTGAATAGAAATTTTGACATTGGTGACCTGGTCTTAATGGAGAATCCCAAGAATCAAGTTGAAAGAGAAAAACTAGGAAAGTTTGAACCAAACTAGTTAGAACCCTACATTGTCAGATAAGCTTTTGGATCAGGAGCATATAACTCTCTACTCCTGAAGGAGAACCATTGCCAACACCTATCAATAGTCTTCATCTGAAGAAGTTCTATGCATAGCTTCTAAAAGCCTTGTCTTAATTATCAAAAAATACAAAAAATAAATAAAAAATCATTACCTAGGTGAAAACCTGGCAAACAAGCATCTTGGTAACATCAAAAAAATCAAAAAATCAAAAAAATAGTAAAGAGAAATAAGTCATCCAATAGTGAAAACCACTTCAATGGCACTTTGGATAAGTACCATGGTGAAAACCTAGCAAACAGGTGCCATGTGTAGTTGACTCTACTCCTTTGTCTAGTATCATTCTAATTTGATTTCCTTGTACATACCACCTATCTTTATTATCCATATCCTTGTACATACCACCTATCCTTATTATCCATATCCCTGTACATATCACATATTTTTCCCATCCATCATTTTTACATACCATTCATAATAAATGGTTCTCTTTTCCATAACTTGGAACGATTGACATCGAGCGCACTTTGTATCCCCCATCCCATCCTATTCATAATCAATTGGTCTTATACCCAACTAGGGGAAAGCACTTGACTTACGTCATATTGGTTCTTACATTGGTTGTTCTAAAGATGTAAAACCATAGAGAAAAATAAAAAAAATCATAAACTCTCTTGAAAAAATGCAAAAAAAATAAATCAAAAACATGTCAAAAATCCAAAAATAGAGTTAGAGTCAGTCGTATGTGTCAATATTTTTCATTTTTTGAACTACATTGCCTCTACGACTAGACGTAGGAAAGGCCATCTGTCAATGTGCCCCCGAGGCATTAGGTCAATCCTTTTAGGTTTGTCTGTATAAAATCATGACTCAATCCATTTGTTTATATGACAAGGTCATTGGTTGTGTCGAACTACGAGGTCTCTACATGTATAACATAGGCAAGGCCATCAATCAATGAGCCCCCGAGGTCGCACTAGGTCAGTCCATTAGGGTTCGTCACATTCACTACCACACACGTCAAATATCTTCATACAAATCAAGCCTTTTTTACACTCAGTCTTTTCAGTCAAAGTCTAGTTGAACTACGAGGTATCTGCATGTATAGCGTAGGCAAGGCCATCAATCAAGGAGCCCTCAAGGCGGGTTCGTCGTCACACACAATCAATTTTCAACACATCACACCAAGTCAAACATCAACAAGATGAACAAGTCAACAATGTCATCAAGCCAAATCAAACAAATTTCAAAAGCAACAACCAAAAAAAATCAACTTATGTCTACTACAGGATGTGTCCTTCCTAAAAAAAGACATCATCAAAACAATCCACCTATGTCTTATACAGGATGTGTCCTTCCTAGAAACAGACATTAGACAAACAATCATCATAACCTTACACATGTTAACACATCAATGGCATTAGACTCAACGTATTATACAATACGCGTCTTTCTAAAACCAGGCTTTTGTCATGCCTTATATAGATAGTCATAACATTGAAACTAGACTCAACGTCTTATCCGGTATGTGTCTCCTGAAATCAGGCTCTATCAATCAATCTTCTTATCAATCAAAACAATCAAACAAATAGATCAAGTTTTGGAAAATATTTTATTGGCTTTGACTTTGTGGCTTATTTATCTTATCATTTCATTTGACTTTATGTTTGGAATCCTGTTACTAGCTTTCTCAAGGATGTCCCATGAAGGATTTAGAGAAGCAACGATGTATCAGAATTCTATTTTATTTGACTACTGTTTGACGACTATCTTTTCATTTGGCTTTATTTTGGAGTCATGTTACTAGTTTTCTTATGTCCCATGAAGGATTTAGAGGAGCGATGACATCTCATGATTCGTCTTTTATTTGTTTGTTGTCTGTGGTTTGTCTTGACAAAAATACTGGGGCAACTGTGCCCTTAGTATGAGTTAGGACACTCCTTGTCTGCGACTATCTTTTTTTAGCAAGTGGATGACCTTGCACACCTTGGTCTATCTCATATCATGGTATTTGTCTCCATTTGTATTAGTTACCGCCCAATGATGATTTAGTGCAAGGCCTATTGTGATTCAGAAAAACATCAAAAATTGCTAATACTAACATCCATGTATTTTATTATTCATCCTCTTTTTGCACTAAATTTTTTTCTTTCTTGCATTATGATGGAGTCCTGTGACACGCAAAAATATAAAGCATCCTGCATATACATTCATATTAGAAACATCATGTAAATATCATACATATATGCTACATTTTAGAACACAAAAATATAGGCATCCATAGCATTTAGGAATCCATGACATATCATCCATTAATCATTATTATAGATTGCATAACATATTACATATAGGTACATAGCAATTGTATATATATATCACATTGCATCCACCATCATCAAATGTATAGCATCACATGTAGATAACATTGTACATACATACATAATCATATAGAATCAACATCACATCATAAGTTGCATAAAACATCATAAAGTAGATATGATCATCCATAACATATGCATATCATATAGACAGTAACATATCATATAGAAAACGTGCATAAATACAAGATTGCATAATCATAAATAGAATTGCACATCATATGAATCGTCGTCAAAATCATATATATATATATATATATATATATATATTCATATATCACTCAAAAAATGTCACATCACAATGTCATAATGTATCAGTAAAAATGAATCCCACGGGCTCTATGATCAAAATACAATGTCTAATGAATAAATATCAGAATATATCTCTATCCAGAACTCCCACTACTCCCATGTGGAGAATGTGGAGGTGACTGACAATGAGATCCTGATGATCGGTGTACAGAAGGAGGCTTGTCATATGGCCCAGTCCTGTGAGGTCCCACAACCCCCTTTGTACTCTAAGTCCTACTCTGTGACCTACTATTGTGTGCCTAAGAGTAACTGGGAGCCCGTCTCTCAGGACGAACCTCTCCCTCATATAGGTCCTTGTAGTAAGTCACTCTCTCACCAACTTTGACTAACTCTCAAGCAAAAGTTGTAGTTGGCCCACTGCAAAGAGTTGTAAACTTTGTAAATCTCTACTTGGTCTCTTGTCTCTAAGCTATGGCATGATCCTTGTCCATATATGCTTTGTCTCTCTCCATCTGTAGCGAGTCTCGTGCTTCTATCAATGCCCTCATCCCCTCCTCTAGAGACTCTACTCTGGCCCGTAGATCTGCTACCTCCTGATCAACAAGACTTGTATCCTCCTGTCGTAGCCAAT
>VDFB02016795.1:0-13288 GCA_007258455.2 Sequoia sempervirens | reverse complement strand
TTGTTGCTCAAAATGAAAGTTAAAACATATTTATACTTTGATCTCAATATAAAGATTAAGTCATTCATGTATTGAATGTAATCTTTTGCATGCACAATTGAGAATTTAAATAAACAGAACAGCAGCATGAAATAGAAGAGCCATCACACAGAAACAAAGATACACAAGAGATTTTTGCCGAGTGGAAAACCCTGAATCAGGGAAGAAAAACCACTCCAAGTGCCTTGTAGGCTTAATAAAAAAACCACTGTTCACAATGCCTTGTAGGCAAGTTTTAGAGCACCCACTCAAGGAGCACCAACCCCTCGTTTTTGAGACATCTATCTCAGGGAGTACAAACCCTTCAACTTATGTTTTTCGAACAATAATGATAGCTCAGAGGATTACTCTGTTTTCAGTAAAGCATAAACAACTATGTTCTCTCGTCTCCAAAATACCTTAAGGAACTAAAGCTTTAGTCCTTAAAATACTTCATAGAGAAGAGATTTTTTACAACATCTCTGCCTTTTATGTTCTTATTTTTATGCAGAGTTTTCAATACATTTCATTCAGCCAAGATCAACTCAGAATTACAATAATAGTGCCAGAACAGAAAAGAGTTTTTCTGTATACATTTATACATCATTTTCAGGTAACAAGTCTTCAAGAATCTTCATGGTCAAGGAGAGCAGCAACGTAACTTCCTCTTAATTGATTTAGTGACAGAAAATCAAGAGTAAAGAATGCCAGAAAATGATTGACTGAAGAGAAACGCCTGAATAATAAGGCAGTCAAGATTATGACTGAATCAATAAAGCTTTGACAAGTGTAGATCAGGAAACTTTATCATTTTTGCATCTGTTTTGCCAAAACCCTGAATACAACAAATAATATCATTTTGAAACAAAAATATGGATAACCCACAAGCTTATTTGTTTATTTCAGAAAACCCTTGATTTCAAACTTCAAAAATCTGAATACCCATATTCTGAAAATGCATTTAAGTGCCATAAACATTTTGAGGAAAGCAATCATCCTTTCAAAAAGATTCCCTTAAATCCAACCAAATGAACTTCAATTTCAGAATACCCTTGATCAAAAAATAATAAATTCTGCAAAGTAACTGCTGAAACTTTGAAGACCATGATAACCCATGAACAGAAAATGCTAAATCTACAATATAACTGATGGAATCTCAATACCCACGTATTGAAATAAACAAACCCTTATTCCAGAAATCTTTGAAATCATTTAAGAGCAATAAGTGAAACGTCTATGAGGTAATAACCAAGCTGTCCAAGAATCATTCGAAAAAATAGCTAAATGAAGCAATTTATTCCAAAAATACCAACTCAAAACCATTTCATGCAAAGGTACTTTAGCCATGTGATGAGGAAAATGAGACAACAATCATAAAAATGAGTGTTACCTGGATGAGAAAAAATAATGAACAAAGAATCAAATACTAGTCAAGGTTGTCCATGATTTATTCTGCCTGAGCTGACTTCCAGCCAATAAAACGTATGCAAAGGTTCCTCCAAACACATCTAGTAAACACGGTGAAGCAGCTATCATGAATAAAAGGACTGTAAAAACCATCAATAGAAGAATCTCTCCATGGCGGCGCCAGAAATAGGGTTTCTTAATCATTTCAAAGATAGAAGAGATAACCACAAATTCTACCCTAAACTCTTTTCACATCATTCAATGGTTTAGCAATAATGAAATGGAGTTGAAGTCTGTGCAAGACTCAAAGCAAAAAAACAATGTCTGTAAGATTTAGTCGTTGTCCAAGAAGCCCGACCATACAATAATTATTGCCAAATCAAATATCCATATGATAGTTGCTAAGAGGTCGAGCACACCAAATGAAGACTTGACTGATATAAAACATATGTAATGCCGATTATCCCAAAGCAATGAATCAAGCCATGGCCATATGATAAATAATATCTTCTTTTTAAAAAATTACAATAATAAAATTAACCTTGCAAAGGATTATCCTTTTAAATAAAGTCTCTTTCCAAAAGTATAGTTATCGATCAAAATATGCCCATGATGTTAATCAAAAGAATAGCCATGATCAATGCCATAAGAAACCATACCAGTGTAACAAACACATCGTCTGACTTGAATCAAGATTAAGTGAAAGAATTTCTGATCTAGTGATATCTGAGAAAGCTTGTAAATGAAAACATATACCTGACAATAATCCTAAAACCATTAAAATAACCTATCACTATCAAAGAACACAAGCTGATCAGTACCAACAAGAGATAAAAATTCAAACTGAGCACTGAAACTGAAATAGAAGCCAAGTATGCCAAGAGAGTAAACTGATCACAAAAAGCCTGAATGAAAACTGTCCACTGCAAATTAGAGACCAACTGAATATAACCAAGCTAAGAGAATCATCTAAAACTATAGAGAAGTTTGTCATCAAGGACAATCATAATTGAGTATCACCGAATGGTTCAAAGGAGGAAAAGAGACGTAAGAGGAGGAGCAAGTGAAGCCTTCTGAGGATAAGTTTGATGTTGGGAATGAGCAAGATGTTGGGCTCTTAGGAATGGAGAACAAAGCTGAGGATATAAGTATTGAGTTTTTAAAAAGAAGACTTTCTTGTAGGTACATTTTGAAGACATGGAGAAGGAATTAGTTACTCTCATGAGAGTAACTAATAGGTTGATGAGAAGAGCAATGCTTGGAGCGGCTTTTGGTGAAACCAAGCTTACCAGGAAACTAAAGAAATAGGGAAAACCTATACCTCAGTTTGGATGAAACCCAGGGCCCCGATTAGCTTGAATACATTGCTCTCATGGGAGAGTATGGGGACCTGTTAAAGAAAGCTAGCTAATGGCTTGTGTTGTTGATTTGTTGTTTATTGATGGTTTTTTGGCTTTTTATCATATTTGGGACTGTTTTGTTATCTATCTTAGGTTATGGTGGAATGCCACCTAGAATACTATTGATCTTATTAATTGTCTTCATAGTTTAAAGTATGTTGGTAAAAACTTTATGTTTTTGATTGATAATGGCTCGACCTTGGTTATTCTATTAAATTTGGTCCTGCATGCCAAAACAAATGTTGTTTTTTGGTTTTAAGGTGGTGCTATTTCCCACCTCTCTCTGCTCTTTTTTGGTATGTATCTATTCTATGGGATTAGGGCCCTTCCCTGCTTATCTAATCAAAAATATTTGCAAGATTGACAAATTTTGACAACCCACCTATCCATCACACCTAGCAACCTAACAATGACTCAAATACATTCCACATGGTACAAACATGACCTTATTACAAAGAAAAATCAACTATCAATCCAAAATGACAAAATTTCTTCATGGAGGCAAGAAATCAACCAGGTGCTCCTACACCATACACCCGGACAAAAGAGCAACTCAAGTACCCTTGAGGACTGTGCTGCAACAAACCTTGCTTGATCACATCATTTCTTTGGTCTCCAAATACCTTTCCATCTGGTAATCCTTTCCAATGAGTCAAGTACTGAAAAACATGCATTGTTTCTCACCTTTGACCAATTCTTTCCTTGAAAATGTTGCTCCTCACTTGATAAATGACCTTTGATTGCTCTTTCATATGAGAATGTTGTCACATCTACCCCTATACCTACTACCAAACCTCTTCCATTCTTGAATTGAATTTTCTTCATCTTCACTCCCTTTGTGTGCTTAGATTGGTCCACATTTTCTTGCAACTTACCCTTAATCTCCTCACCTTTTCTACTCGCCTTTTCCATCTGTTGTGGTGCACCTACAACTGTTGCCTCATCATAATAACTAACTTATAACATAAAAGAATGATCAACATATTCTTGTGCAAACATTGAATGCAATACCTCTTTTACCTTCTTGGCAACATACTCCTCACTCTTACCTTTTATCTCTTCCATCTGTTGATCTGCCCTTATGTCTATTATCTTATTAGGTTTACAAATCTCTAATATGAAATGACTAACTTCAGGTTTACCAATCTCAGATTTACCAATCCTTGAATGACCACTATCCTCTTTGGAAAACAATGAACAAAACACTTTTTTCATCACCACCTCAACATGCTTCTCAAACCAATTTTGCATTCCCAAAATCAATTCATCCTTGACCTTCTCAATATCATTTTCCTCCAAAATTGAATCATCCTTCAATATTGCTATCTCAATACCTTCATGTTTAGGATTGGTTGCAAACTCCTCATGCTTTTCTTCCTCTAGCTTTACAAACTCTTTCTCACCTAACATTATCACATTAGGCTTCATGATATTCCCTTTATCATCTTCTTTCAAGTGTGTCAATGTATAAGAGATTCCATCCTTTTGTATCTCATAAGTGTTGCTTCTACCATCATACAAGGCATCTCTATCAAACTACCAAGGTCTCCCTCACAACAAATGGCACACATCCATAGGCAACACATCATATAAAATCTTATCCTTGTACCCACCTATATTAAACTCAACCCAAACTTGCTCATTAACCAAAACAGATTGACCCTTATTTAGCCAAGACACTTTATAAGGGGTATCATGTGGTATCTTTTCCAACTTAAGTTTGTCAACCATTTCAATGGACACCATATTATCAGTACTGTCTGAATCAACTACAACCTTACATACCTTTCTCATGCACTTGCAAGTTGTCTTAAAGAGTGTCCTTCTTTGTGATGGCTCCTTCTCCTTTGATGCCTTGATGAGTGTTCTCCTTACCATGAGTGATTCTCCAACTTCTGAAGCAACATATTGCATTGGAGAGTTTACACTCTCATTATCATCTTCTTGCACCAATTGAACTCTCTTTTCACCACTGTGTGAAGTAGAAGGTTGTTTCACTAGGCACTTCCATGCTTGATGGCCAAATTGATTTCAATGATAACATCTTCCAAGAAGGTATTTGAACTTTTGCCTTGTCCACCAAATCTTCCTCTAAAACCTGATCCACTACCTCTAAATCCACATTTTTGATCAGCAACTTATTCTTGACCTTTACTTGCATCTTCTTGATCCTCATAAGACTGCCTTGAGTTGGAAATTGAACCTCTACCTCTAGAGGTGTTGCCTCTTCCTCTGCCTCTACTTTGTCTCTCTTTCCTTCTCTTCAACTTTTCTTCTGCTCTAACAGCCAACTGAAAGCATTCTTCAACTATTCTTGGGGTGGCCATACTCATTTCATCTTGTATGTTAAACCTTAAACCATTCATATACCTTTCTATCTTCTCTAATCATCCTCAACATGACCTGCTCTAAGGCTCAATTTGTGAAACTCCTTTGTATAGGCCATGACATCCATTGTCTTTTGCTTTAAGTTTTGCAACTTCTTGAATGTTTGAATTGCATGGTCACCAGGCAAGAATTGACTCTTCACCTTAGACACCATCCTATCCCATGAATTTATTTTTGGTTTGTCCTTTTTCACTCTCTCCTCGTGTACATAGTTCCACCAAGTTAGGGCGGGGCCTTTCAATTTGGTTTTAACAACCTTTACCTTTTGTTCTTCTACTACCTCCTTGTACTCAAAATAGTTGTCTAGTGCATCAACCCAATCTAACACTTCTTCTGCATCCAACTTCCCACTATACATTAGCAATTTCATTTTCACTTCAGTGGTCTCTCCTCTGACAGCCTTTAGCATATTAATCATCCTTCTTTCATCAGGGTCCAACTCATCATCACCTTGGACTCCTCTTGGAGGGTTTTCATTCTCACCCTCTTCCACTTCCTCTCGGTCACTTTCCTCTTCAATGGCCTTACCTCTTCTTTGATTTGTTTTCAATACTGCAAGTCTAGCTAAAAATTCTTCTTGAAACTCTTTCATCATCCTTATTTCTCTAGCAATGATTGCACTACCATTAGGAGGCATCTTGTCCTTTCTAATTACAACTTGTCCTTCTTCAAACTTCAACCTCTTTCCTCCAAAAGATCAAAACCTATGCTCTAATACCAATTTTATGCAAAGCAGGGTGGAGATCATCAAAAAATCATAACTCAATCAGCTTTGAACAAACTTTCATCCTTGAAAACCCTATCTTGGTGTTGTCTCACAATTTCCTCATATTTCCTTGTAGCCTTGCAAATAGTGAATTTTGGCCTTAACTTTCAGAAAATAACTCCTACCCACAAAACAAAACCAGTTTTAGATACCCATTAATCCCTTTAGAAACATATAACAAAACAATAAGGGATTCTTTTGGAACATCACCCTCAAATCTTTGCTTCTATGTTGCCCTTAAGCCCCAATTAAGTCCCTTTTACAAAGCAACTACAATGTAAAATCTTCCCCAATCACAAATCTCTATTGCAAGACCTCATCTAGGTCACATGGAGTTAGAAACAACAATTTTTTTCAATTTAAGCACCCACAAATTTACCAAAATCCAAAACCCTACCTAGGCCTATTTAGGCTTGTTCACACATGGGGTTATTGATTCCACAAACTCCAAGCCTCCACCATGCAAACCAAGACTTTAAACACACCAAATATGATCTCCACAAACATTTTTCACCACTACAAGTCAATTCCCAAAATCCTTTTGACAAACCCTAGCACCTACACTTCTCATTTGCATAAAAACATGTGAATTTCCTCCTAGGGCATCATCATATTAGCCCAAAACCTCCTCCCCTACATCTACAAACCTACAAACATGAAATAGAAACCTATCCAAAACCATTCCACCAATTTGCAAAGGTTTCCATTGGTGGAATGGTCATTTATTCCATATTCTTACTCTCAAACCCTCAAAAACAAGGTTTCCAACTCGTCTTCAGTATTTTGGTTCTAGAATCCTCCAAACTTTATGAAATCAGTCCAAATCAAAACCAAAATGAAGCTAGTTCATGTCTCGACAAAATTCAATTCACTTTAGATCAATATCACTTAGTATGAAACCGTACAAAGACCTGTAGCAATAGAATTGAATGAAAACACAAAAAAATAGAGGTTTCTTATTGCTTTTCAACAAAATCAACTTCTAGAAGCTTGTTTCAACCCATACATAGTGTATTTAAGTTTTACACATCAAAAACCAACCAACACAACCGACTCTAACAACCTTTTGAACTTCTTGACTGTTGAACTTCCCATTCTTGCATTTTTTGCATTTTTTATACATGACAACATTTGCAAGATTGACAACTTTTGACAACCCACCTATCTATCACACCTAGCAACCTAAAAATGACTCAAATACATCCCACATGGTCCAAACATGACCTTATTACAAAGAAAAACCAACTATCAATCTAAAATGATAAAATTGCCTCATGGAGGCAAGAAATCAACTAGGTGCTCCTGCACCAATTTGTGAGGGTTTGAATCATGGCATGGGATGTGTGGTTACATGCTTGTTCACATGGAATGCATGTAGAGAGCTTGTGTTTCAAAAAAATTCATCAAGACTCTAAAGATGTATTGTAATGATTTTATAGTTGATGAATATGTGAGTGATGGGTGCTTTTGGAGGCTGGGTTTTTCCCTCTTAAGGGTTTTCCTAGGGTATACCTTGTGTCATCTTTGATGGTATGTTTTCTATTCTTTTACATGTAGAGTCTGAATACTAGTTTGCATAATTTTCTCTATTTGGGTTATGTGGAAATTGTTATAGATGGTTGCAAATTTTCTTTCATTCTAACCCAAAATTTACAAACACTACCCCATCATCACCTATTGCTACATTAACTTTTAGTGATCCCTTGTAGTAGGATCATTTCAATATTCTAGATCTACCTCATTGGGATTCCTATTTATCAGGCATTTCATCATTCTTTGTGGAGTCTGGTGCAGGGGCACCCTCATGCACATGTTAATCAATTTTGGGTTTTGTCTTGTTTTGATATGATTGATGTAAATAAGGTCATTTATGACCATTTGGAATCATATTGGTTCATTTTGGAGTGTTATAGCATCTTTGGTTTAAACTTGTAAAAGTTGTCATATTGCTAAAAAGTTGTCATGCAACTTTAGAAAGGTGTCAAAAAATCAAGAAACAATAGCAGGAAAATCAAGAAACCATTAAAAAATAGTTGCGATTTGTTGGGAATGTATAAGGACACCCTCCAAAACTCAAATTGGGGGTTGGAGACATTATTTTTTAAGTTTGATGAATGAAAACCTCAATTTTTGTGTGTATTTTCTAAGTCTTGCATTATTTTCAAGATGAAGTTGTGCATTGTATGGCCTGGAATGGCCTCATATCAAGGAATATAATATATGGATGGAAAGATATTTGTTTCTAGTTTACAATTATTTTTGTTTCATTAAATTTCATTGAGTTTTGTGTGAGATATGGCCATTTCGGTGAAGGCTACCGTTTCTAACAATGTTTTCCAGAATTTGCAGTTTGAAAACGTGCTAGTACAACCATGTACGGTATGATATTGGGATGAAACTAATTGGAAATGGAAGAATATATGTTTCTAGCTCTCAATTATTTTTGTTTGGATCATTTTCATGGAGATTTGAATAAGTTATGACCATTTTTGTGAAGACAAGTTTGAACCCTAAGTAGGGTTCCCAATTTTGAAAAAAATACCATAACTTTATTTTCCACCATTGGATCTTGATGAAAATTGGAGGAAAAGTCTATAACAGTATTATCTTCAATCCCACCAAAGATATTGGCTTCATTATTTTTTTTGTGAAAGTTATTCTTGAAATTTCATTTTCATTTCCTCATTGGGACAGTCCTAAAACCCTCCATGATGATTGTTTGACAAGTTCCTTGCATTATCTCATGAAGTCTAATCTAATAGTTGTTGTTTCATGTTGTTGAAAGTTAATGCAAGCCAAGGATGCAATGAAAAATTCATTCCTTGTGTTTATTGAGTGATGGGGTTTGTGTGTGCCTTGTGACAAGAACCCATAAGTTGGGAATGTTGTATTACACAAGTTTGAGTTCTGAAAGTTTGAGAACCTTTATGTTATGTTGAAACAAGTCTGATACAATCAAGAGCCTTATGTTTACTCTATTTTCTTCCTTGTTTGTGATGTTGATCATTTGCATTGTTGAGTGCAAGCCATTTTTTTGAATGAATCCATTGTTGTGTGGTGCATTAATGGAAACAAGTGTTTGGTTCAAGAGGGTTTTTGAGTCACAAAATATGTTGGAAAGTATTGGAACATTGTTTTCCATTGTTCCATAATGTATATTCATGTTGATGTGTTTCCCATCCTTGAATGCTCATTAGGTTTTGTCCTAAATTGTGACAAGGTGTACTAAAGTGTTTGAGTTGCTGCCTCCAATGAAACAATGGAGTGAGTATGTATTAGTATTTTCATATTGAGAGAATCTACCCCTGCTCTACATCATTTTTGGTATCAGAGCCCAAATATTTGGGCAAGGAAAGTTTTGGAAGTTTTTGTATTGCATTTTACAAGTTGAAGTGAAGAACTTGGATACCAAAAGACTAGGTAGTGAGGAAGAGGAAAGAAAACCTAGGTGAGGTATCATGAGAAGAAGTCAAGAAAAGAAAATAGATAGCAAGATGCAACAACAAACTCAGAAGGAGAAGATGATAGTCAATAAGATAAGATCATAGTTTGAAAGAGATATGGCAAAGATTGAAAGACATATTAATCTTGTATTGCAGTAATGTCTTGAGAAATTATACTGAGGAAATGTTGGGTATTGGCCAATGAGAAGGTGAAGTGGCCTCTAAAGGTGATTGTTCAAAAAAGGAGGAAGCAAGGGATGATTACTTTGAAAAGAGAAGATGAAACAAAAGAAGAAGAGACATTTATTGACATGGACATGAAAAAAGATAAAGAGTTTCTTCAAGCAAGCATAAAAATCATGGAAGAGCAATGTTCTCAAGCAGAAATAGAGATGACAAAGCTTGAAGAGCCTCGATATGATGAACGAGTGGATGAAGAAGATAATGATCTCCTATGGAAAGAGGAGATGGAGAAAATAAACAAGTTGCTTGCAGGAGACTTGATAGAATACCATGAAGATATGGATATTGCAGCGATAAATGATGCCAAATAAATTAGGATAGCGAAGACAAATGAGGTACAATGCATATTTTGATTCTAATTTGTTTGAATTAAATGATGAAGTGAAGGAGATTAAACAAGTTGAAGGTGGACACATGGAAAGTTTCAATTTCTATGAGAATTTGTATGAGAAAGTTGTAGATTTGATTATTGGTGATGAGTATGATTTGTTGGATAAAGAAATTGAATAGTGTGGATAGTTGTTCAAGCATGCACACTTGACAGAAGATGAAGAAATGGAAAGCAGTAATGAGGCCTATGAAGGAGACATAGAATTTTGGAGTCTTGTGCAAGTTGAAAAGAAGATCATAAGGTCATTTATGGCTATTTAAAATCACATTGGTTCATTTTAGTGTGTTATAGGATCTTTGGTTTAAAATTGTAAAAGTTGCCATGCAACTTTGGAAAGGTGTCAAAAAATCAAGAAACAGTTACATGCAAATCAAGAAACTATTGAAAAATAGTTAGGATTGGTTGGTAATGTATAAGGACACCCTCCAAAACTAGAATTGGGGGTTGGAGACATTTTTTTTGAAGTTTGATGAATGAAAACCTCAAATTTTTGTGTATTTTTCTGAGTCTTACATTGTTTTTAGGCTGAAGTTGTGCATTGTACATCTTGGTATAACCACATATCAAGGAATATAATATATGCATGGAAAGATATTTGTTTCTAGTTTACAATTATTTTTGTTTCATTAAATTTCATTAAGTTTTGTGTGAGATATGGCCATTTTGGTGAAGGATTCCCTATTCTAACAATGTTTTCTAGAATTTGCAGTTTGAAAATGTGCTAGTACGACCACATATGGTACAATATTGGGATGAAAACAATTAGAATGGATGAATATATGTTTCTATCTCTCAATTTTTTTTTTTGGGATAATTTTCATGGAGATTTAAATAAGTTATGACCATTTTTGTGAGAATAGGTCTAAACCCTAACTAGGGTTCCCTATTTTGGAAAAAATGCCATAACTTTCTTTTCCACTATTGGATCTTGATGAAAATTGGAGGAAAAGTCTATAACTATATTATCTTCAATCCTATTTAAGTGACTGGATTCATTATTTTTTTGTGAAATTTATTGCTAACAGTCCATTTTAATTTCCTCATTGGGATAGTCCTAAAACCCTCTATGATGATTGTTTGATAAGTTCCTTGCATTCTCATGAAGTATGATCTAATGGTTGTTATGTCATATTGTTGAAAGTTATTTCAGGCCAAGGATACAATGAAAAATCCATTCCTTGTGTTGATTGAGTGATGGGGTTTGTGTTCCTTGTGACAAGAAACCATAAGTTGGGAACATTGTATTACATAAGTTTGAGTCTTGAAAGTTTGAGAACCTTTATGTTATGTTGAAAAAAGTCTGAGACAATAAATAGCCTTATGTTCACTCTGATTCCTTCCTTTTTTTTATGTTGGTCATTTTCATTGTTGAGTACAAGCCATTATTTGAATGAACCCATTGCTGTGTGGTGTATTGATGGAAACAAGTGTTTGGTTCAAGAGGGTTTGTGAGTCACAAAATGTGTTGGAAAGTATTGAAACATTGCTACCCATTGTTCCATAATGTCTATGCCTATTTATGTGTTCCCATCCTTGAATGCTCATTAGGTTGTGTCCGAAATGGTGACAAGGTGTACTAAAGTGTTTGAGTTGCTGCCTCCAATGAAACCATGAAGTGAGTATGTATTGGTATTGTGTGTGTGTGAAATGTGTAAGAGTTAGTAAATCCAACACAAACCGTGAAGCGAATTATATCAAAGATTAAAAGCAAAGAAGCTACTATAAATTGCAACAAAACAAATCTTTTAAGAACATCTCATTGTCCTCTATTCTTAAAGATTCCTTTAACCCTTTGGCCCTCAGATTTCTATGTGTACAAAGGCTATTAGAATGACACTTAAGAAATGAGATTAGCATTCAACATGCAAGCCAATTAAATTCCTACATTAAACTATACGATGGAAAGGATAATGGATACTATGATGAATGGATGATGGTGTTAGATGATTCGAGGTAGATACTATGGTATTGAGATGGGATGATTCTACATATGCTCAAATGCAAACTATGGAAAACTAAGATGATACTCCATATGCTCAAATTCTAACTATGAATATGCTAGTCTAAAATGCAACTATGAAGCAAAGTATTACTCTAAGATCTAACTATGATGCAAAACATGGTATAAAATGTAACTATAAGACTCCAAAGTTCTCCCAAGCTCAAACGATATTTTTGCATGATAACTCTATTCAAAAGTGGATACAAAATACAATGCCAAAGGTTTGTATTTATAGCCTTTTCCAAGAATTTGGTGAGGTGGCAACGATCGACGGTCTAGATTCGAACAAGAAGAATAAACGGTGGAGATAGAGAGAATCAATATGTTTTCCCCTTGACCAAAGACAACATCCCAAATGGATGGAGGAATCTCTTGACCAATAGGCCACATGCCAAATGGATGGAAGACTAAAGTGTGGGAAGAAAAGACCACATGTTTTAAAATTGGTGGAAGTGTGTGAGGAATAAGCCATGTGATTAAAAATTGGTTGAAGATAATTCTAATTAAAAATTAGAATTATTTAATTCCATATTACTGGTGAGGTGGCACAAAAATTTGTACACATGTGCTTGAATTCCCTAATGAGGATTAGTGAAGATTAGTGTTAAATAAAACAAGCTTATGGAAATTTGTTTATTTAATTGAATTTAGAAGAATATGATTTTAGATTTGGAGAATTTAGAATATATGAACAATATAAATAAATTTAGAATTTATTTATACGTAGTTGAAATATTAATTAAATAACTAGTATTTAATTAATTAAATGCCATGACCAATTTTAGTTGTATACAAGTACTATCATATTGAGAGAGTGTCTACCCCTAATGCATCAAAGTCTCATATTTCAAATTTAGAGTATTCATTTGAGGACATACATTATCTCTTTGATGTAAATGATTTCATCACATCTTTTGTGTTTCCATTTTGCAATTCATATTTTCCTCTCCTAATTCCACTTCTCCGATTAAGTATTCAATTCTTGTTTTAGAGGAGATATCTTTTTCTAGCATTAGGATACCAAAGTTGCATTAAGAGTCACACATTTGGATTTAGATTACCTATTAATATAGGATATGGGAATGGCTTCTTCATAATGGATCTATTTCTTCATAAGAGAAGAAATATTGTTTGTAGGTAGTGGATTTTTTTATCTCCAAGCACTCATCATTGGTATTGGAGCTACTTCTTAGATGGGATTTAGAGTATCTTTTATTTTCTCTTATGGGG
>VDFB02016794.1:0-34266 GCA_007258455.2 Sequoia sempervirens | reverse complement strand
AAAGAGATAGAGTGAACAACAAGCTATGGCTTGGCCAAAGTAAGTATGTCAACTCAATTTTATAGAGATTTGATATGTATGATTGTAGACCATTGTGTGTTCCTATTTTAGTTGGAACAAAGTTATCCATTTCAGATTGTCCAACATCTCCATTAGAGATGGAAGACATGAGAAAAGTGCCTTACCAGAGTGTAGTTGGAAGTTTGATGTGTGCTATGGTTTGTTCTAGACTATAAATTGCTCAAGAAGTGGGAGTTCTTTCTAGATATATGTCTAATCTTGGTAGAGTTCATTGGGATGTAGTTAAAATAGTCTTTAGATATTTTTTGGGTACCTCAAATTATTCCTTATGTTATCATAGTAATATGACTAAAGACAAGATTTCCCTTGATATTCATGGTTATGTGGATTCATACTGGGTAGGTGATGTTGATAGCATAAAATCCACTAGTGCTTATGTTTTAACTTTATTTGGTGGTGCAATTAGTTGGATGAGTAAGTGATAGGCTATGGTTCCTTTGTCCACTATTGAAGCAAAGTATATGGCAGCTACTCACACTTGTAAAGAAGCCATTTTGCTGAAGAGACTATGTTCAAATATTGGAATAAAATAAGGTGCAGTGACAATTTATTGCGACAGTCAGAGTGTGATATGTCTAGCAAAGAACCTGACAATTCATGCCAGGACCAAGCACATTGATGTACATTATCATTTTGTTAGAGATATGGTTGAAGATGGTAGGGTGAAGTTGGTGAAGGTAGATACTTTGATGAATGTTATTGATTCTTTAACTAAGCCTATGAGCACAAAGAATTTTGGATGCTGTTCAAAGACTATGAGCCTTTCAACCTCTACCAATTAAAGAGACGATGGTTACCCCCTCATGTTGCTCTTGCAAGGTGTTTGACAAGTGGGAGATTTGTTAGGAAAATGTTTCTCAACCTTGCAATTGTATACAGTTTATTATTGATAGGATGTATGTTGGTATGTGGCGACTGATCATGCAAATATTGTACACTCATAGCAAGATATGGGGTTCAGGGCATCACTTTTTTTTTCGTTGACACATCAGGGTTTTTTCCCACTGACATGTCAATATTTTTTCTCATTGACACGTCAAAGTTTTTCTATTAACACATCAAATGGAAAATGACCTTCATAAACCCTAATTCTAGAAGGTTTGAAAAAAGCTTGTTATAAGTGATTGGGATGTATATAGATGGGGGTGTATTTTGAGAGTTTGATAGTGGTCATGTTGTCTCTTGATCTCTGGTGGTGATAATTCTATGAGAAGCTTGCTTTGCAAGTATATTGTAATCTTTTGATTTTTGAATAATATATTTGACGGCTTTTGGAGTGTGGGGTTTTTCTCTCGAAAGGGTTTTCCCCACATAAATCACTGTGTTATGGTATGCATGATACTTGCATTTATTTTTGTTTAAGTTTTTGTAACTATTAAAGATCTGTAAAGTTTTCCACTTTTCTCCTCTCATGATTAGTGTAGGAAGTTGTTATGCTCCCTTAACTTTCTTGCAGGGTCCACCAACATGAAATTGATAAGAAAGGGGTTATGATGGACCTATTTCTCTAATTTCATTCAGGAAATGAGATCTACACAATGAAAGGGCTATCAACCTTGAGGTGAGTCAAGTCAAAGTGTGAATCTATAAATTTCTCTTTTATGCAAGGATGGGATTCCTAATTAAACAACACTTTGGGGAGAAATATTAAAAATAAAAAAAACAACTCCAAAATGCAAGCTATAAAATACATCTAGTAGATTAAGCTAAATTCTAATGGAACTAGAAGTCAAAACGCATATTTGAGAAAGGTAAAGTGACGCACGTACTAGTCACCAAAAGTGCTTTTTCAAAGCTAACTAAGGACTTATTCGCCCTATGGTGAATGGGTCCTGGATAGGGCTCTATAAAAATGGTTTTTTGGTTCTCTTTTGCTATGTCTACACTCCTAGATACCTGATTTTCACAGCCAGACAACCAAAAATAAATCTTGTAGGTGAGTTTCTGTGAAATCGCAAGAATGATGACAAAAAATGCAACTTTGAAAACTTTGCAATTTTTCTCTCCAAGAGATCTTCCACCTAAAATCTACAAACAAAAATAAAGAGGGAAAAGTTTTGTGTTGTTGGTGAATGGCGGTGTTCCTTGGTCAAACACTGTTTTGGTAATTAAACCTTATAATGAAATGAAATGGCATGAAAGGAATGATGAATGAACAAGGTAATGTCACAACTCACCAAACCTTTGAATGAACCTTAGAATAGGGATCTACAACTTGCATGAAATGGCTTCAATGGATGTGGATCTTGATCTTGAAACTTGACTTGAAACAATGCCTTTGGATGCTTGAATGGATCTTGAACACTACATCAACATATTAGCTCAAATAACATGCATGGTGCAAGAAGACATTGATATGATAATAGGATCTTGATTGATGCAATAATTCTTCAACAAATCTACTCTTGAATGCCTTGAAATGCTCTAATAATGCTCATTTGAATGCTCTCTTAGGATGACTTGAATTTTCTAGCTTAATCTCATAAAAATTGCTTCGATGAAACTTAGTGAAATGACCTTATATTTATACATATGTTAACATTAATTCCCAAAATTCAAATAACACAAGCCGACATGTGAATATACATTTAAAATCATTAAAATACCACCAAAAACATAGTTTAAATTAGGGTCCTAGGTCTAAGTGAGGACCCACTTTCCCATGGGAGAATGGGTCCTAGATCACTTACCTAGGACACGCATTGCTCAATGATAAATGTTATGTTATGGCAATAATGAATGTCGAGTTTTCCTCTTTAGAAGTTGCAATTAATTAGGCTTGAATTTGAATTAAACTGGGCCAATTAAGGAAAATTAACTTCAATTAATTAATAAAGCCCTAGATAAGTGTGAAAGAGTAAAGGTACACTTTACAACACCACAAATAAGACACAATTAAGTCCATTTTAATTAATAAGGCCCTAAACTTAATTAATGTGAATATGTAAAATACACATTACAACACTAAATTAAGGCATAATTTAGTTCATTTTAATATTAATTCCCAAATTAAGTGTGAAAAAGGGATAATTTTTCCTATACTACATTAGCTAAGGGATTGTTCTAGGAGTATGGGTCCCTAAGAGTTCACTTGGCAGTAATCCTTCACCTTTTGATTTACCATTCAGAAAAAGTAACATAAGAAAAAAAATTGATGACTACTTCCTTGGTTTTTGTTGTCATAAAGATCTCTTTCCTTTTGCACTATGCGATAGAAGTATAAATAGGGCTGGGATTTTATTTAATATTTTTTCTTTATGAAAATACCCTTACTACTACACTCCCTTTTTCTTTTTTCTTATAAATAGTTCCAATGAAATATACCTATTAATAGCTAGTATTCAAGAATGGACCCATCTTAAATGTCTAACTAGAGGCCTTAATCTAGATCATAAAATGGGAAGTTGTAGATTATCTAGTCCCCAAATCTTTATTATTAGTCAAAGTACCTAACTTGATCCTTGAATGTACACTGGCAATGAATCTAGGGCATTGAGATATTTTAGCATTGTTGGAAATAGAACTAAACATAGTTTGTAAAGAAAATCTATCACATATCTTTGATTGTATTTATAGAATTAATAATTTTGGATTTCTATTCATAATTTTTTTTAATCCCATAATAGATTATTCAATTAAAATGATTGGGCGTATGCAATGATATAAAAAATAATTTATTTGTGTAAGGGTTGTTAATGGAATTATGTCCATGAGTGATGTTAATATTTTTGTTAGGCTAAGGTATCCTTTATAATTACATAAATATTTATTTAATACTATAGTGATAGCCCAAATAAAGCATGCTATAGGACTCTAGTTTTGACATTATCCCATTTGAAGAGAATTATTCTTATTTTAGAACCAAGTTGGATATAGGATCCAATTTCTATGGAATAAATAGTTGGAGTAAAGGACTCTACAAGGACATAGATAGGTATATACCTTTATATACATAGTTTCTTCTCTCCTTCTAAAGGACTCTAGTTATGCTTATTGATGCTCTAACATGACAAAATTCAAGGAGTGTGCTTTGCATATGGAATGATTTGGTTGTCTCTTAGAGTCCATTGGCTATCACTTGCGCATGTGGGTGATAAATGCCAGGAGCTACTCATGAGGCTTGTAGGTATTTTTCCAATAGCATGCAAGCCTTAAAGCAAGTGGCAGGTAGGCAATGGATGACATCTCTACCACTTAGGAATCATCCTATGGACTAAAGGGAAAAATGAATTACAAAAAATGATTAGCTAAGTAAGAGGCCATGTTTAGCCATGTGGCTAACCTTGTGTCTTCTTCCTTGGGTGGTTGTGATCCAAACTAGCCTAGGAGGAAAAGCCATAGTATGGTTTGATGGTTTTTAGGTACTATCATGTGCATTGAATGATTTGCAACAATAACCTCTCTTAATGGAGCATATAATGGGTTGGATAGGGACTATGATCCACAAGGTTGGGATAAAATTGCACCTTAGCTTGAACAGTTGGCAAAGCAAAGGTTGAGGAACTACCCTGTCTATAGGTAGAACAACCAAAGGTACAATTTCTTTTATTAATATTAGCATTTACTTTTCACTAATTGAAGGTAGTGGTGAATAATTATCTAGCATAATATTATATTCTTATAGAGTTTATGTATTGAAGAATATTTTAACTGTATAGTTCATACAATTCAACTAGATTCTATCAAATAAACTTGTTTTTTGTTGGTTTTCTCAACTTGTTGAATTACTTTGTAAAATTGGACCTAATATGATTATTCTTCTAAAAATGATTTCAAACCTCCACCCGTCTTCCATTAAAATAATAGTAATGTAAAAAAAAAAACACTAGAAAAAATTATTAAAAAATATAAATATATATTTTTAGTTGATACAAAATAAAATATATTTTTTTGGTAATGATTAAAAATATATATTATCAAAATATTAAAATTTATCTAAAAAATATAATAACCTATCAAAAGATATAAATTATATAATAACCAATCAAAATAAAAAATATGTACACATCTCATAATAATTGACCAAAACTTTATTATTTATTAAAATTATATATAATACACAGTGAGATATTCTACAAACACTTATTTTTTAATCAATTTGTCACATAAAAGTACATAGACCCTCAAAAAGAATATATCTCAACGTATTATATATATTATTAAATATATATTGCGTGGAATACTAAAGCATTCATTCAATTCAATTTTTTTGAGTGATAGTGACAATCCAACCAATAAACATCTAGAATTAAAAACTTTACCAACAATTTTATATAGTCTATTTTAAATTGTCTATTTCTAAAATTGTTAAAATATTCTTTATCTTTCTTTTTATTGGTTCATGTTGTCAACAGTCATTGCAAAAATTAGGATTTTTTTTTTCTAAATTATGTGCAATGCAGTGCATTTAATTCATGAATCAAATTTCAAACCTATTAATGACTTGAATGACATGAACACTATTACATACTTCATCATATAATTACATTGTTGACTTACAAGTATTATTTTACATATTTTACTTAATAATTGGTAAGATTTTCAAACTTATTAAATAAATGTGAGTACACTCAATGCATATTTTATATTTGTTTATCATGTGTGTATTAAATATCCCAATAAAATTTATCTATCTATAATAAATATAAAAAAAAAAATTATGTATCTACAATTAATATTTCAATAAAATCTATTTTAAAAAATATACATGTAATTTAGCAAGACAAAAATTACATAAAGATCACATTATCAAAATGATAAAAATAAATAAATATATATGGAATTATTATAATAATATATTTGTATAATTGCATATTTTTTATTTTTGGAACATTAATTAACTATAATAATAACATTATATAACAACAAACAATTATATTGCATCCCTACTTACTTCTATTAACTACATGTTTAAAACAACAAAACACACCCATATGAATTTTATTTTTTATTTATGCAACATTAATCAACTATAATAATAATATTATACAACAACAAACAATCACATTACACCCCTAGCTGTTTTTATTAACTAAATATTTTTAAAAAAAAGTACACCCCACAAGATTTTTTATTTTTATTTTTCAATATTAATCAACTATAATAATGACATTATAAAACAACAAACAATCACAACAACCAAGCACACCTCACAATGGACAGAATCTGACTGCGTCTCTTGTTAAAAAAGAATAAATGCTAAACCAAAAAGTAAAATTTTTAATTAGGGTCTCTAAGTTAGATTATGGTTGCTTGATTTTCTCCTAACATTCTAATGAACGAGATCTTAATTTTCAACCAGACAATGACTCTTCGGTAGAAATTTGGTCCAACAAATGTGGACCCACCTAACGTTAAAGCCATTTTTTCAAAGATAGGTAACCGTCTCTATCTCCATCTATTATTTTTTTCTTATCGCCATTTATATTTTATTTAATACAATAATGTTAAAAAAAGGGTTAGGTTTATTTTTATTGTTTTGTTTTTAATAAAATTTGAATATTATATTTGATATTAGAATCGTGATGGAGGTTTTTTTAGTCTGTGATTGTATTAAAATTAATAAAGACATTTATATGTGTTGAATGGGATGAATTTTCTTAATGTTTTGAGTGTTTTAAAAAATGTTAGTTACATATATGATTGATTTAATAATCATTTATGGATATAATGACTTTAGCATAGTTATTTTTATTAGTCGATAGACTATATATAGTGTGAGATTTGAGTTTGAAACAAGTCTCACGCATGCAAATAACTGTTGAGTCCTCAGAAAACAAGCTTCAAACTGTCATTTAATGGTAAAAGCCTTCAAAATATCGGGTGAAAGCCTCCAAAATATCACTTATCATCTAAAAGTCAGATAAATATTGATTTGCCGACTAGATGAGAACATTCTATTTCTATTTGTAGGGATTTTCACCAATTCTACGGCAACTTTCCTTTTCCATTTACATTGCTTTATATTTTAAATCTGCATACATCACACATTTTAATGATCAAAAAGTCAATAATATTTTGAACCTTATCTTATAAAAACTATTAAATAATTATCCTACTTTCATTCACTAAAATTGACCTTTTCTATTTAGTGAGCATGAAATACATTCCATTCCTTTATTTTGGTGTTGACGCATGGCTGCAGAAATGAAGGAAAACAAAGAAGTCAGTCACCACTTTGGGTTGGTACATGGAGCAGGAACAGGGGGGTGGTGCTGGTATAAGCTAACTCATATTCTTGTGAAAGCAGGTCACAAAGTTTCCCCTCTTGACATGGCCAGTGCAGGTATCTACTCTGCAGATCCGGACACCATTACACCTCTGGAGGACTACAACCTCCCCCTTACACGTTTTTTTGAGGCTCTTCCTTCAGAGAGCAAGGTAAGACTTAAACATCTC
Source organism: Sequoia sempervirens (assembly GCA_007258455.2). NCBI lineage: Eukaryota > Viridiplantae > Streptophyta > Pinopsida > Cupressales > Cupressaceae > Sequoia > Sequoia sempervirens. The sequence continues at coordinate 26,787 of VDFB02016794.1, read as the reverse complement.
ATATTTTTCATTGTTATTTATGGTATTCAAATTTTCACACCAAAGCTGTTTACTTTTAGGTCGAGAACAAGGTATTATTTCTTCAATTATGATGTATATACAAGTTATATTGGTTGGTCACAGCTCTGGTGGTTTCAATCTCAATTTCACCATGGAGAAATTTACACATAAAATTGCTACTGCTGTATTTGTCACTGCATTCATGCCATTGAGTGGGGCAACTTTTTCCTAGTTTCAATGAGGTTTTACTCTTCTCTTCTGATAAAAATATATTAATCAAGAAGTTAGAAAAGATTAGGAAAGGATTTCTAAATAGTAATAGTTGTCATTGAAATCAAAAGAATGAAAATTGAAAGAGGTTCATCACTGAACTTTTACATTCAAGATCTAAAGAGAAACAAAAAAACTCACAAATCAAACAATACTAAAGAAATATAGTAATGATCAAACAATATCATTTTGAATCTAAATTAATGGAATTGTGAGGACTAATTAGAAGATAGAGGATCCCCATTTGAAGCATTTCATCTACAATTAACTTCGACATTCCATTCATAAAAATAGTTCCAAAGAAATATACCTATTAATAACTAGCATCCAAGAATGGACCCATCTTAAATATCTAACTAGAGGCCTTAATCTATAATAAAATGGGAAGTTGTAAAAATTATATTATCCAGTCCCCAAATCTTCATTATTAGTCAAAGGGCCTAAGGCCCTTGAATACACTAGTAATGAATCTAGGGTGAGATATTTTAGCATTGTTGGAAATAAAACTGAACATAGTTTGTAAATAAACTCTATCACATATCTCTAATCGTATTTATAGATTTAGTAATTTTGGATTTCTATTTATAATTATGTTTAATCCCTAATTGATTATTCAATTAAAATGATTGAGTGTATGCAATGATATAAAAAAAAATTATTTGTGTAAGAGTTGTTAATGGAATTATCTACATGAGTGATGTTGTTAAGAGTTGGGTTAGGCTAAGGTATCCTTTATAATTACATAAATATTTATTTATTATTATAGTGATAGCCCAAATAAAGCATGCTATAGGACTCTAGTTTTGGCATGTCTCATTTTAAGATAATTTTTCTTATTTTAGAACCAAGTTGGATATAAGATCCAATTTCTATGGAAAAATGGCTGGAGTAAAGGACTCTACAAGGACATAGATAGGTATACCTTTCTATACATAGTTTCTTCTCTCCTTCTAAGGTGATCATCAATATAGTAAATCTTGTGACTTGCCTACAAATAAGCTTATTGATGCTCTAACATGACAAAATTTAGGGAGTGTGCATTGCATATGGAATGATTTGGTTGTATCTTAGAGTCCATTGACTAACACTTGAGTATGCAAGTGATGGATGCTAGGAGCTACTCATGAGGCTTGTATGTATTTTTCCAATAGCATGCAAGCCTTAAAGCAAGTGGCATGTAGGCAATGGATGTCATCTCTACCACTTAGGAATCATCCTCTGGACTAAAGGGAAACATGAATCACAAAAGATGATTAGCTAAGTAAGAGGCCATTTTTAACCATGTGGCTAACCTTGTGTCTTCTTCCTTGGGTGGTTGTGATCCAAAGTAGTAGGGAGGAAAAACCATAGTATGGTTTGATGGTTTTTAGATACCATCATGTGCATTGAATGATTGGCAACAATAACCTCTCTTGATGGACCATATAATCCACTTTGATGGGTTGGATAGGGACTATGATCCACATGGTTGGGATCAAATTGCACCTTAGCTCAAATTGTTGGCAAAGCAAAGGTTGAGGAACTACCCTTGTCTATAGGTAGAACAACCAAATGTACGATTTCATTTATTAATAGCATTTACTTTTCATTAATTGAAGGTAGTGTTTATAATTATCTAGCATAATATTATATTCTTATAGAGTTTATGTGTTGAAGAAGATTTTAATTGTATAGTGCATACAATTCAACTAGATTCTATGAGAATAAACTTGATTTTTGTTGGTTTTATCAACTTGTTGAACTACTATGTAAACTTAGACCTAATATAACTATTCTTCAAAGAAAGATTTCAAACCTCCACCCATCTTCCATGAAAATAATAGTAATGTTAAAAAAACTAGAAAAAATTATTAAAAATATAAATATATATCTTTGCTAGGTATTGAAATATATTATTAATTGATATAATATAAAATATATATTTTTTTTTAATGATTAAAAATATATATTATCAAAATATTATATATAATGACCAATCAGAATAAAAAAAAATTAACACCCCATAATAATTGACCAAAACTATATTATTTATTAAAACAAAGAAATAAGAGTAAATGCTAAACCAAAAAGTAAAATTTTTAATTAGGCGTCTCTAACTTAGATTATGCTCGCTTGATTTTCTCTAACACTCTAATGAACGAGATCTTATTTTTCAACCAGACAATGACTCTTCCGTAGAAATTTGTTGCAACAAATGTGGAGCTAACGTTAAAGTTCAGACATTTTTTCAAATCGCCATTTATATTTTAATATGATAATGTTAAAAAAAGTGTTAGGTTTATTTTTATTTATATGTTTAATATGATAATGTTAAAAAAGATTAGGTTTATTTTTATTGTTTTGCTTTTGAATATTATATTTGATATTAGAATCATGATTGTAATATAGGAAGTTTTTTAAGTGTGAAGTTAGCAATTATTATCACGTATGATGATTATTTAATATGTGATTTATTAAAATTGATAAGATAATATCTAATTTTTTATTTTTTATTGACACTTTCTGAAATTGCAAGTGCTAGTAATATTATTATAGAAAGTTTTATCACTTTACTTAAACATCACACATTTTAATATACAAACAATCAAAAATATTTTCAACCTAATCTTATAAAAAATATTAAATAATTATTCTATTTTTTTTTTCCTAAAATTGACTTATTTTTATTAAACACACGTTTTAATAATCAAATAGTCAAAAATATTTTGAACCTTATCTTACAAAAAATATTAAATAATTATCCTACTTTTATTCACTAAAATTGAGCTTTTCTATTTAGGGAGCATGAATAGTCCTGTAATACATTCCATTCCTTTATTTTGGTGTTGAAGCATGGCTGCAGAAATGAAGGAAAGCAAAGAAGTCAGTCACCACTTTGTGCTGGTACATGGAGCAGGAACAGGGGGGTGGTGCTGGTATAAGCTAACTCATCTGCTTGTCAAAGCAGGTCACAAAGTCTCCCCCCTTGACATGGCTAGTGCAGGTATCCACTCTGCAGATCCAGACACCATTACTACTCTGGAGGACTACAACCTCCCCCTTACAAGCTTTTTTGAGGCTCTTCCTTCAGAGAGCAAGGTAACACTTAAGCATCTGATATTTTTCTTTGTTATTTATGGTATTCAAACTTTCATACCAAAGCTCTATACTTTTAGGTGAAGGATAAGGTATAATTTCTTCAATTATTATGTCTTTACAGGTTATATTGGTTGGTCACAGCTCTGGTGGTTTCAATCTCAGCTTGACTATGGAGAAATTTCCACATAAAATTGCTACTGCTGTATTTGTCACTGCATTCATGCCATTGAGCGGGGCAACCTTTTATTATAGTTTCAATGAGGTTTTGCTCTGCCCTTCTCTTCTTATTTAAAAAGATAAAAATATATTAATCAACAAGTTAAAAAAGATTAGGTAAGGATTTCTAAATAGTAACAGTTGTTATTGAAATCATAAGAATGAATTTTCAAAGAGGTTTATCACTGAATTTTCACATTCAAGATCTAAAGAGAAACAGAAAAAAAAAGTATAAATCAAACAATATTAATGAAAGAGTAGTAATGATCAAACAATATCATTTTGAATAACTTAATAGAATTGTGAAGATTGATCAGGAGATAGGGACTCCCTATCTGAAACATTCCATCTACAATTAACTTCGACATTCCCCACAGCATTCCATTCATAAGAAATATGAACAAAAAATTAGATAAATTTATAAAAATTTGAACAAATCTGCTTCAAGTAATTTTGAGATGGGTGATTTGAAAACATGCATGCTCAAGGCATATTTCAATTGATTTACACGGTTTTCTTTGCATGCTGTGCAGTTGTCATCAATGGTTTGCATGGGTAGTTTCCATGCAGCTCCTATACTTAGGATTTTTATTAATTTGGGACTTTTTTTTTTACTAAAAAGCCTTCAGCAGCTGTATGAGCAAGTAGAAATAAAAGATTTAATATTTTTATTATTCAATTGATATCAAAGCAGGTTTTATAAATTTTTATTGTATATCTAACAAAATTAGGCTAACGGTTACTTCTAAATGTTCCATAGAAGTAGCTTTCTATTTCAGCTTCCATTTTTATATAAGAGATAATTACGAATATTGGACTATTAATATGAAGATTCTAATATTATTTCAGGATCTCTGAAAATTAGTAGAAGTAGGATATACAGAAGCTACAGATCAGAATGTTTTAAATGCAGAAATACAATAATTCTTTCTTTGATAGATTTTTTCCTATCAGATCTCACTTTGTCAATATAGTGTTAGAGCTTTAAATTTTCATCTTTCATGATTTCCATGAGAAGTTTTGGTGTTCATATTTATAAAACTAACCGTTCTGATAGTGCTTTTTTAATTTTTTGAATAGGTGTCCTCCAGAATAGGAAGCTTGGGAGACACCAAATTTTACCATGCAAAAGGTGAAGAAAATCCAGCAACATCCTTTATGTTTGGCAGCCAGTTTTCACAAGAATTTGCGTTACAGAAGAGTCCTCCATGGGTAAATTACATTGATTAGAGAAACTGGATTCAATGGTTGGTTGATTAAGTGATCAATCTTTGTTGTATTGATGTGACAATGAGAAATGCAGGATTTGGCATTGATCAGTTTGCTGGTGAAAAAATCTCCTGTATGGAAAGGAGCTCTTTCATATTCAAGGGAAAACTATGGAAGTGTTCAACGAGCATACGTTGTGGCGAAGGAAGATAAGCTGATGGTGGAGGAGTTACAGAGAAAGATGATCGCAGAGAATCCTCCTCACATTGTAAGAGAAATAGAAGGATCTGATCACTGTCCATTCTTCTGTGAACCTGATCGTCTTGCTCAGATCCTCATACAAATTGCTAATGCTTAATATGTTCCTTGTTTTACTGTTAAAGTCTTTCTTGGATTGAGGAGGCTAAAAGTTACATTTTGACTTAAACGACACATTCTAAGCGCTATGTCTATTCAATCAATTTAAGTGGGTAATCAATCACTTAGGTAGGGTAGTGTTTGTAGTGTTTGTATTAGGATAAAGTGCAGTAATTTTCTTTCCATATAAAATTATATGTAAGTCAATATGATAAAGATATAGAAGATATTATTTTCTTAGCTATCATTTTTTATATAAAGTAATATTTATAATGTGGTGTATTAGAATTTTGTGTTTTCATGTGTAAGATATTATTTTTTGAGTTTACTTTCATTTTGTAGATTACATTAATTATGATGAAAAATAGATTTGTCAAGGTGCTATTTTATTTGTGATTTTTAAATACAGCTTTAAAATGCATATAAAGAGTGCATTGTCATATCCAGCATGCGATGGAGATAAAGAAGTAAAGAAGAAGAAAGACTAAAGTTGGGTGCTAGATTCCTATTCCAACATCTTTTAATTTCTTCATTAACTATAATTTCCAAGCATGTGTACAATCTATGTAACTGAGTGTAAAATCCATTTGAAAGCTATATCCAATCAAGTTTTGGAAAAAAGGGAATGTGATAAGCCATGGAGTGCATGAATTTCTAGGCGGCAAATCAAATAGAGTATGTTACATTGGTGGTTGTCGTTGCACCAAAAGATCAACCTGTTAATGCCCTATACAACCGCTAGATTTATAAAAGATCCACGGGAGGCGGTTAAGCCATGCCATGAACCTAAGTGTTGTGTTGTACAAGGAAGACCAAGGGACACACCATCTTGCAACAATCCCCCCCCCCACCCAGCGCAAACAAGGGGTTCGAACCTGTGACCTCGGCTTTGATACCAATTGTTGCATTGGTGGTTGTTGTTGCACCAAAAGATCGAATTGTTAATGCCTGATACAACTGCCAGATTTATACAAGATCCACAAAGGTGGTTAAGCCATGTCACAAACCCAAGCATCGCATTGCACAAGGAAGACCAAGACACACCATCTTGCAATAGAGTATAATAAAATAGAATTCATAGATGAGGCTACAAATAACAAGAATATTTTGATAATTAGTTGGTAGATGTTTGAGGAAAAGAGGAGGGTGGTGGCGATGCCGAATAATCTGGTCAAGTTATCAACTAGTGACCATTTAGATTTTCCTTATTCAAGGTGTCAACCTATATGCACTTAATAATAGTGAAAACTATCCTACCGACCATTAGCAATATGATTAATACAAGTACACAAAAATCTATTTGGAGGGTCCCTGGAAACTACTTTTGTTACTCTAAACACATCACATTTATTGTTTAAATCAGATTATACCTTGGTTAAACCTAAATTGGATGTGTAACATGTATTAAGAAATTTGATCACACTCTAATTTTAATGTGTAAATGAGTTTTGTATTTGCATTGCAATTTAATTCTAGTGTCTAAGTGTAATGAAATCCCATATTAATGGTCTATAAAGAAATACCATGCAACCCTCATATTGTTTCATTTTTCATCTTATTTTTCTTTAATGTTATTATTTGTATTATCCCACTCTTTTAATAAAATATTTTAAGATGACATGTCTCTATCATTTTCCTCATTCCCTTATCTCTATTATCATATTTTATCAAATATGCATTACATATATAAATTATATATTTGTTTCATTTTAACCCTAACTCTATAGTTTAAGAAGGAAAAAAGGTGCTCGATCAATTTACTAAGCAATTAATTCTTGTCATCATTGAACATTTATTGTTCATTAATAAATGTTTTACAATTTTATCACAGAGCATTGTTCATCCCACTAATGACCCAAAAAATCACTACGTTGAGGCCCACTTTCACCTTGTATGATGTGTCCAGTGCTAGGTGTTTGCCTCTTCTATGTAGTTATACAAATGGGAAATGCTATAAAAGTATTTGGATGCGATTGGCATACCCACATATGTGATATTAATATGTTTATACCATGTTTATCTTGTCACATATCATTTTCTATTCTAAGACCACTGTTATTAGTATCAATAACATCAACAAGTGACTATGGGTGCATGCCATTTTCAAGGTCAATCCAATATAGAGGAAGGCACATTTAGGGAATATGATGGGATATGCCAAAATTCACAAGCCCAAAATACATAGATTTTAAGAATTTATTTGTGAGTGGGTTTGCTATGATTGAGACATAATGTGAACAAGCAAATGAGTGATAAGAAATTTACCTTTTTTTTAAAATAAGAATCATGGTGTTAAAAGAGAGTGACTATTTGTAAAGATGAAAAACATTACATGTGTGAAGGAAATTTAGACTTAAAACATGAACAACTGGTTAGTTAATGAAAACCAAAATGTAGAGGAACAAGAAAAAAATGTTCTTGTAATATAAAATGGTAAATATTGCATCTTTATGACAAAAGAGCCTCTAAAAATTAACACATTACAAGGAAATTGTAAACATGGTAGAAATGAAATATAAGAATTGTGTAATTTACTTTTGTCTCAAAGAGACATTGATTGCGTCTTCAAGAAAAAAATTGATGACATGCAAACAAGGGAGATTCTATAGTTTAATATCTTTTTAAAATACAAGAAGTGTACACAACTAAAATGCCTAGCTCATTATCAAAAGCATTGAGTAAGGATCTCATTTCATCCTCTAGGTCATAAGATCAAGCCTTAGCCTTTTATGTGCGTAATTTTCATTAGAGAAATAAGATATGATATCTTCTTTGCATCGCTTCAAATTTTCCTTTATAGCTTGTTCAATGAAGATGGAATTTGGTGTAATGTCTTGATTTTTTTTGTAATATAATAATATTTGATGAAATTTTAAAACCCTCACCTTTTATCACCAAGATTCTGATGTGGGTAAGGTGTGAGCATATGATGATTTAGGGAATTATATTTCTCCAGGGAAAAACCACACAAATCTAAATAATTGTAGTGTTGGAAATGAAATTAATTTCTTGGAAACATAGCCACCCAAACTTACAAATTTAAAATAAATTCATAGAAAACCATCCAATTATAATAATCCAATATATAAATTTTGAAACACATACATTGATAAGGGTGATCCCACAATAGTGGTTTACACTTTTTGGCCTAACTAGACATTGATATTTTTTTTTTTAACACAATCTCCACATTTGGGCACCTATAGCGATTAAACCGTAAGGAATTTGAAGATGATGTAAACTAGAGTCTTGTCACATTTTGTTTGTAGATTCTAAAAATAATTTTTTAAATTTTTTTTAAATTATTTCGCACTTCATTTTCCATCTCCCACAAAAATTGATTTTTCAAAAATGTGCATTTTTAAAAAGTGACGCACACCGTATAATAGATAACTTTTTTTACATGAAGGATAAAATTCTAATTCTTTCAAATTTATATTTTTAACTCTGATATCTAGTGCTTCCACTTGGTTAGATAGTTTTTTATTGAATATTTTTTCTTTAATCAAGTTTCAAAGTCAATCAAATGACAATTCAGACCTAGCGCGACCGTATAACGCATAACTTTTACTATATGTATCAAAATTCTTCTCTTTTTTTTTTGTTGGATCAAGGACTTCAATATCTAGTGCACTCATATTTTAAATTTTTTTTATAATCTTCTATTTTTCCACTTGTGCGCACGTAGATTTTGTTTTCATGAAAAACCTATATTTAATAAAACTTAAAAATAGATAGATAATAAAACCAAAACATACTAAAATTATATTCATTGGATAGATCGTTCTGAAGGCTACTCGATTCCAATTTTTGTTTCTAAATATTCCCCCATTTTCATCCCCAACTGGAGCTTGAAAGTGTAAAATTTTAGGTTTTTTGGGTGAACAAATTAAAAAATTGGGGAAAAAGGGGGTTCGCTAGAACCAGGGGGTTCTAGCGAACCCCCAGGGGTTCTAGCGAACCAGGGTTCATTCGAACCCTGGTTCATGCGAACCCCCACTAATATGTACATTTCCTTTATTTTTTACGGAAATGGGCCCACAGTTAATGGGTTCGCTCGAACCCTAGTTGGTCGAACTCCTTTATGGTTCGGTCGAACATAGGTTCATGCGAACCCCTAAAACCAATTTTTTTTCCATGGGGTCATTTTTTCTCAAATTTCCTTCCTCTTCAAAAGTGTAAACCACTTATGTGGCTTCACCCATAATGATAAACTCTTCTAAGTGTTCGAGTTCAAAAAAACATTAATGCAAAATTTAAGAACTTCCACAAGAGAATTCAAGAAACAAGGATTAACCAAAAATTATCATTAAATATATGAATATATAATGATCTCCTTTTATGTGTAGGATAAAGAGGAAGTAGGAAGGTGAAACATAAACACTAACCCTCTAAGAGGTGTGACACATGCAGAAAAATTAGAAAAAGTGTGAGTGCATAAATCATGTGTCTATGAGGTGAAACAACTAAACCACTAAGTGTATTTAAGCTAATGTGAATAGGTCTACTAGGTCTAGGAACAAGCTAAATGATAATTGGATGTATAAAATCACTTTTTACACTAATACTCCCTTAAGTGATACTTAGGGAGTAAGTCACTAAAAATATGAGTCATGGAAACAAGACTTGATGAGATACTTGTGTACAAAATAAGTCTCACAAATAGAGTAAAGGAGAAAACCCTATGGAAGAAAACTTCTCCTAGAAAAATAGAACTATATACAAATGAAGGACTCAAGACCCACCAAGGACAACTTTCTTCACCCCAAGAAAATGACACAATACAAGATAGTGAGGTGATGCTAAATTTTTAGTGAAGATATATGCAACTTGATCCTCATTACAAAAATACTCTAAGGAGAGAACACCATCATGGATAAATTTATTGAATTCAAAGTCCATGTAAATCTTGAATTACTTTGTCTACTAATTCTCAACTAGGTTGCATGAAATGTGGATGGAAGTTTAGCTATCACACCAAATAATAATAGGGTGTTCAAGTGGAAGATCAAATATTTTCATAACTATCAAAGCCATAGTACCTCCTAGATAGCAAGAATTGCTCCTTTATACTCATCCTTAGTGGATGATAATGCAATAGTGGTTTTCTTCTTGAAAAAACATGTGATTGCACCATCCTAAAAGTGGAATTATGCGAGTCAACAACACCTACCCAATAGAATTCATTGTAACCTACTATTTATGAAGCTCCTAGTGCAACTAAATGCCAAAATGAGTGGTGCCCCAAATATACCTCAAAATATGCTTGGTTGCATTCCAATGAATCTCATAAGGGTCAAGTGAAAATGAGAGACAAGCCTAACAACAAAGGTGATATCAAGATTAGTATGTTTCAAATAGAAAATAATACCAACTAACTATTTGTATAATGTACTAGCATCACCACTAGGTATTGGGTCATCCCACAATAATGGGTTACACTTTTTGGCCAAACTTGACATTGAAATCAACATTTTCAGAGAAAACTTCACTTTCTGACACTTATAGTAGGTAAACTATTAGGAATTTGAAAATGATGTAAACTAGTGATTTGCGATATTTTTTCTGTAGATTTTAAATATATTTTTTTCAAAAAAAATTGAAATTAAATTGTAATTTTTTTGCATCTCCTTTGATAACTAGTTTTTAATAGTAAACAACATTTTTATAAAGTGGTGTGTACTTCGGCTCACATAACTTTTTTTCTACAAAGGATAAAATTGCTTTCATTTTGTTTCATAGCATTTTGTTGAATATTTTTCTTTGATTTAAGTTTTGAAGTCAAAACATTTATAATTTAGACATAGGTGCACTTCGGCTCACATAACTTTTTTGGTATGTATTGAAATTCAATTTTTCCTTTTTTGTTGGAACGAGGACATCAATACCTAGAGCATATATGTTTTTTAAAATTTTTGTTCCTCAAATTTACTATTTTTCCACAATTATTTTTCATCGAACTTGGTGTTCACTGAAAAACCTATGTACAATAAAACTAAAAAAAAATTAAAATAAAAAATAAATATATTAAATTTATAGTTGTTGGAAAGAACGTTTCGATCACTACAATCATCCAAATTGGTTTATCAAGTTGACTCCATTTTCACCTCCTTCCCAAGCTTCAATAGTCAAAAAAATGCATAAATTTTGAAATGGTGGAGGGGAGGTGAAAAAAGGGGGGTTCATTAGAACCCCCCTTCTAATGAAGGGGGTTCATTTGAACCCCCCCTATATGGTGCAAGAGGGGGTTCATTAGATGGGGAGGCTTAGTCCTCATTGTATGAGGGGTTCATTCGAAGGGGGGTGGTTCATTTGAACCCCCTTCATTAGAAGTGGTAAAGCATTTTAAATTTTTTGATGGGAATTTCTAATTTTTCTTCATTTGAAAATTTGTAACCCACTATTGTGAGTTTACCCTATTGTGCAAATAATAATAAAAATGACACCATACTAGAATGGTGTAGGTGTAGGCCTACAATCAATCATATGAAATCGATGAAACAATTCAATGTCATGTTTTTATTGGTATATGGATATCCCATTAGTACATTGAAGAATATGATAATCAAGCAAAAAATGCATAAGCCCAAGATCATTCATGTCAAAGTGTGCCATCAAACGATATTGAATATCTTGAATCATGGATAAGGAACTACTAGTGATAATAAAGTCATCAACATATAATACTAGTATCAAAATATCATCTCAACTTATCTTTGGACATATAAAATATGATCTAAGTGGTGATTAGTAAAACCAAATGCAAGCAATAAGTGATCAATATTTTCATACCAAACCTTAGGGGCTTGTTTGAGACCATACAAAGAATGTTATAACCTAAAATATGTGGAGATTCCCAAAAAAATCCCAAAGGATGCTCCATGTAGATCTTTGCATAAAGATAACAATATAAAAAAACATTATTCACATTCATCTATTACATCAACTATATATAAGATGCAACAATAGAAAGAACAAGGCGAATTGATTCAATATTGGCTATATAAGAAAATTTCTCTGAGTAGTCAATACCCTTAACATGTGAAAAAGCTATAGCTACAAGAAATATTGTGTATCTCTCGATGGAACCATCAACTACATACTTGGTGTGGTACACCCACTTTCACTAAGACATATTTATTCCCTTAGGAAGAGAAACCAAATCCCATGCATGATTCTTCATCAATGAAGAATACTCCTCTACCATAGGACAATCCCAATTTGGAATGTTGGAAGCCTCTAAAAGACTCCACATATTTGGAGATATAGCTTGAATTGAAGAATACTAGTATTGGAAGTATGTGAGAAAGTGCAATAAAAATTTGAATAGGATCACCAACTAATGATCCAACTTCCTAAATACTACTACTTTCCCACTTGGAAAAAACATGCGGTAGGAGGTGGAAGTGGTGGTGTAGGTGGTGGATCAAGACCATCATCTAAAGTAATCTCTAGTATAAATTTATCCTCATGAGATGAAGGTATAATAGGCAGTGAGAAAGAAGAGGTACATGGAGGATCCATCTATGTGAAAGACTCATCAAAGTGGACATATTTATGAAAGTAGACATCTCTAGTGATATGATTGAAAAAACTATGAGCTTTTACATCCTCACAATAGCCAAGAAAGATGTATGGTTGAATATTTTTCTCCATTTTCTTATGTTGATCATCTAGCATGAATGTGTTGAAAGAATGAGAAGAATGAAGGTGTTTTCATTGATGTCAATTGGTTATCAACTGGTTGTTTTTTTAATTGATGTCATGGTTGTAGGTTGTTGGTTGTATATGTCGAGGATATTAAGAAAATTGTGTTGAAGAAAGATTGAAAATGTTCAATGGTTGCTCTGAGTTTTTCTCCTATGTTTGTGTGGTTCAGATATGTTGATAGTGATTGTTGGAAGATGCTATATCAAAATTTTTGGCTGCTAATTCATTGTACAGTGTGAGTTAGTTCACCAACGGTTATAAACTGTGGTTTTTTATGGTTCTAGTTGAGGTCCGGGAGAAATGTTGTTGGTCCGTATTTCTCTTTGTTAAAGTCTTATGACTTGTGGTTCAGTATCTGGAAGGTTTGTGCTTACTTGTTCTATGTGTTTAACACTAGTTTGGTCGATCTTGTGTTGAACATTATCTTCAGAGTTAATGAAGCGTGTGTTTGTGTCACCTTCATTCTAATTCCACCCTAGGATGTTTTTTCACCAACCTAATTTGAATTTTATGTTGGATGGATGACTTTCGATATGTTTTCAAAGTTGAAGATGGTATAAATATAGGACGAGTTAGTGGTGAAAGAGGAAGTGAAGCAAAAGAGAAATAAGTGCAAAGAAATAGAGCAGATAGATGCGGGATTAAATGTTAATCAGTGAGTGTGTGTGATGCAAGTGTGGTATATCAGTGTGAAGCCTAAATGTTGAGTTTTCAGATGTTGTGAGCAGAAGGTGTACTCTATCATTCATGCATGTCTATGATTGATTGAGAAAATTGTGGTGGATTTCTCTGTTGCATTGAGATTTTCTTCTCTTTGTAACATATCTCTTCTATCTTCTTTGTATCTTTGTGGTAGTGAGCCCCCCGAGTTGTTAGCCCTAGTGGACAGCGAGTCCTTGCTTTGGTAGTGAGCCTTGTTTCTCAGGAAGTGAGCCTATTGTAATCAGTTTTGATATTCTCTATAGTGTGAGTTAATCCTCACCATGTTTTTTTCCCTTATTGGGGTTTCCATGTAAATTTGGTGTTGTTGTGTTTGTGTGATGGTTTTTAGTTTCTGCACTTGCACTTAATGTTTAATCATTTAAGTAGTGTTAAGGATTAGTTCTGGTGAATGATTTAAAGGTTTAATTTTGTGACAACTGATTCAAACCTCCCTCAGTTGTCTATTCAACAATTGGTATCAGAGCTTGGTTCCTTGGTGAAGAGCTTAACCGCTTGAGGAAGGTCTAGAATGGTAGTAAAAATGACTTATGATTATCCGAGGTTCGATGGAACTAATTATGCTATCTAGAAAATATTGATGGAAGAGTATCTGAAGTATTGTGGATATGATGTCGAGAAAGCTTACAAGAATCCTTACACTCCTCCTGCTAATGGTCTGAGTACGACTAATGAGATCAAAGCACATGAAGTGAACAATAAGGTGAAGTACATTTTGAAGAACAATCTTGTACATTCTGAGTTGATTAAGGTTCAGAATCTGAAGACTGCTAAGGAAGTCTGGGATGCTTTGGAAACGACACATGAAGGTGATGAAAGGGTCAAAGAGGAAAAACTGTATAATTTGGAGACATAGTTTGAGCTTCTACATTTGTCTAAAAATGAGAATGTTAAAGCTTATGTACAAAGATTGGATGAGATAGTAGCTGGAATGCGAGGACTTGGTGCTACTGTAGATGAAACCAATATTGTAAAGAAGATTCTTAGAACTCTCCCTGATGCTTACAGTGAGAAGGTGTGTGCTATTGAATAGAGTATAGATTATAAGACTTATACTGAAGATCTATTGTTGGGATCTTTGACGTCTTATGAGATGAGAAATCTGAATCTAAGGAATGGTTGCAAATCAGAGAATTCTTTTAAGGCTACAAAAGTTGAAGATCCAAATGAAAAATATATTGATGAAAGAGAAGCTAACTTTGTGAGAAGGATGAGGAAAGGCTCCAGCAAGTATGAAGGTAAGTTACCCTTTAAATTAGATTTAGTTGTGGAGAAATACCTTTCATTATGCTACAAAGTGTCCGGAAAGAGCTAAGAGGAATATACAAAGATATGAGAAAGAAAAGAAAGGAAAGAAGATCAACAAAGCATATTATTTGAATGAGAATGGTAGTATATCTGAGGAGGATTTTGATTATGAGGATCCCTATGAAAATGAATGCTTTTTCTTGGCTATAAAGGATGAACCTACTTTTGCTAATTATAAAAAATAGGTGAAGGAAAGCCCTCCAGAGAAGGAGAAAAATGAAGGTACTATTATCTCTGCCCTACATGCTAAACAAGAAAAGAATTATTGGTTTGTTGATAGTGGTTGTTCACATCACATGAATTGTGATAAGAGTAAGTTTGTTAAACTTGAAAAATATGACAAAGGCTTGGTTATGTTTGGAGATGATACTGGTGCTAAAATTTGTGGGATGGGTTTAGTAAGTTTTGATGGAACCATAATACTAATGATTCCTACTATGTTAAGGGTTTAAGGCATAATATTTTGAGTGTTGGAAAAATTTGTAGTAAGGGATATGATATTGTGTTTAAGGATGATAGATGTGAGATCTAGAAAGGATATGTAACAGTGATTGCTATAGGAAAGAAATCTGAAGGAAATATCTATCAACTTAAGGGTGCTGATGGACGATGCTTTATGAATTAGATTAATGTGTCATATGAATTTTGATAACTTGGCAAGGATTAGTGCAATTCAGGCTGTGAGAGATTTACCAAGGATTACAAAGCTTGTTAATGTTATTTGTAGGAATTGTTAGTTTGGAGAGCAAGCTAGAAGCCATTATAGATCAAAGGAACAATCTACTACTGGACTACTAGATTTAATTCATACAAATATCTGTGGTCCTACAAGAGTGAGAAGTCTACAAGGTGAAAGGTGCTTAATGCTTTTGATTGATGATTATTCTAGATACACATGGGTTACATTTCTTAGAGAGAAATCAGATGCATTAGATAGATTCAATACATTCAAAGCTATGGTTGAAAATGAAGTGAATTTAAGGATAAAATGCTTAATTTTTGACATAGGTGGAGAATTCACCTCTAGTGAGTTTAATATTTTTTGTGAAGTGCATGGAATAAAGAGACAATTATCTTCTCTGAGAACTCCTCAACAGAATGGAGTCATTGAAAGAAAAAACAAAACAATTCAAGAGGTCACTAGATCAATGATTACTGAGACTAGTTTACCAAAAGTTTATTGGAGAGAAGCTATTCATACTGTTGTTTATGTATTCAATCAAGTTCAAGCAAGAGAAAATATTACAAGACCCCCTATGAGCTATGGCATGGAAGAATCCCTACTATTAAGTATTTCAAGGTATTTCTAGAAGTAAATGTTATATCATAAGAGATGAAGAAACTTTGGGAAAGTTTGATGCAAGAAGTGATGAAGGCATTTTTCTTGGATATTTTATTAAAAGTAAAGCTTATAGATGTTTCAATAAAAGACTGAGAAAGATTATAGAAAGTGCAATGAAGAATTCAATTGACATTGATGGATATGTATCAGATGAACCTGATTGTGTAAGAATTGAAGAAATTTTGGAAGAATAGGAAAAGGATGAGTAAGAGAAGCAAAATGAACAAGATGAAAGAGAAGAAGAAGCTTAGGTGGTGTCCCCTAAGACACCTAGATATGTGCAAAAGAATCATTCAAAAAGTCATATCATTGGAGATAAGTCTAAAGGAGTGTTGACAAGAAGCATAACTGCTGCTAAAGTAAATTTGTGTTTACTTTTTGAGATTGAGCTGAAGATTGTAAGTGAAGCATGTAAAGATGAACATTGGATGAAATTTATGAAAGAAGAACTTATGTAGATTGAGAAGAATCAAACTTGGGAATTGGTCCCAAGACCGACAAATAAAAAAATTATTGGATCAAAGTGGATATTCAAAAACAAGTTGAATGAGAATGGAGAAGTGGTTAGAAACAAAGCAAGGCTTGTGTGTAAAGGTTACCCACAAGTAGAAGACAAATTTTTAGGAGACTTTTTCTCCAGCAGCAAGAATGAAAGCTATAAGGATGTTCTTAGCATTTTTTGCTCAAGGTCTATCAAATGGATGTCATATCTGCATTTTTGAATGGTGAGCTAGAAGAAGAGGTCTACATGGAACAACTAGAAGGATTTCAGTTGTTAGATCAACCGAATATGGTGTGCAAATTGAAGAAATCCTTATATGGATTGAAGCAAGCTCCTAGAGCTTGGTATGCAAGGTTAGACAGGTATTTGATTCAACAAGGTTTCAACAAAGGTACGACAGAAAGTAATCTATATTTTAAGATTGAAAATGACAAAATATTGATTGTAGTTGTATATGTTGATGGCATTATTTTTGGAGGAAATGAAAATATGTGTAAGATGTTTGTGGAAGAGATGCATAAAAAATTTGAACTATCTATGTTTGGATACAAATGAATTTATTTCTTGGGTTGCAAATTAATCAAACAGAGAAAGGGATTTTTATTTCACAATCTAAGTATGTGAAAGAGATGTAGAAGAAATTTGGGATGGATGGTTCCAAACTGGTATGTACTCCTATGGTGACTGGTTGCAAACTGGGTAAAGATGATAATTCACCTAAGGTTGATCAATGCAAGTATAAATCTATAATTGGTGGACTATTGTATTTGACTGCTACTAGACTGGATATTATGCATGTTGTCTATCTTGTGGCTAGATTTCAAGAAAATCATAAGGAAACACATGTTGTTAAAAGAATATTCATATACTTGAATGACACTCCAGATTATGGCTTATGGTATCCTAGGGATATTGAATTTACACTAAATGCCTATACATATGCAGATTGGGCTAGATGTGTAGATGAAAAAAAGAGTACAAGTGGCGGTGCATTCTTTCTTGGTGCAAATTAGTGGGATGGTTGAGTAAAAAGAAAGATTCAATTTCCTTGTCTACTGTTGAAGTTGAGTATATTGTTGTTGCATCTTGTCGTACACAAGTTATATGGATGAAACAAACATTGAAATATATCATAGTGGTGTATGATGATCCTATCTCTATCTTCTATGAATCCAGTGATGCAATCAAGGACAAAGAATATATCTATCAGGTGTCATTTCTTGAAAGAGAAGGTTGTGTAGAATGAAGTAAAGATTGAGTATGTTTCAATGAAGGATCATATTGCTGATATATTTATGAAGGCTCTTCTTAAAGATAATTTTGAGTATCTCTGGGAGAAGTTAGGGGTCATTTCCCATCCTTTCTTGGATCTATCTTTCTTTTGGACTGATGTTTTGGTGGCTACCTCTCAGGGGGAGCAGGTAGTGTCAGGTGTTGTCATTATGAGTATTATGTTTTTTAATGTCAAAGGGGAAATCAATGTAAAATTCATTTTCCTTTGCCATTGATGTCAAAGGGGGAGAGGAAGAATGTAAAAAATAAAATTAAAAAATTAAAAAAAAAAACAAAAAGAAAAGAGGAAGAATGTGAAAAGAGATTACCTACTAATGGGGAGAAACAAAGAGAAAAATCTTAAGTGTACTCAGAGCTAGTATGTTGTCTTTGATGGTTTTTTCACATCATGTGTTTCCATCAATGACAAAGGGGGAGGTTGTTGCAAGAATGAGAAGATTGAAGGTGTTGTCATTGATGTCAACTAGTCAACTGGTTGTTGTTGTCATTGATGTCATGGTTGCAAGTTATTGGTTGTATATGTCAAGGATATTGACAAAATTGTATTGAAGAAAGATTGTAGGTGTTTAGTGGTTGCTCCAGGTTTTTCTCCTATGTTTGTGTGGTTCATATATGTTGATTGTGATTGTTGGAAGTTGCTATATCCAAATTTTTGGCTGCTGATTCATTGTACAGTGCGAGTTATGTTCAACAGTTGTGAACTGTGGTTTTTTGTGGTTTTGGCTGAGGTTTGGGAGAAATGTTGTTGGTATATATTTCTCTTTGTTATAGTCTTATGACTTGTGTTTCAAGAGTTGAGTTGTTATGATTGTGATGAAGCTAATTTCAATATATGGAAGGTTCATGCTTAATTGCTCTAGATATGTGTTTTACACTAGTTTGGCTGACCTTGTGTTGAACACTATCTTTAGAGTTAATGAAGCATGTTGGATCTATTTGGGTCCTCATGAATGATGTGTTTTGGTTTCCCTCATTCTAATTCCACCCTAGGATGTTTTGGCGCTGACCTAAATTGAATTTGATGCTAGATGGAAGATTTAGGATATGTTTTCAAAGTTGAAGATGGTATAAATACAAGATGAGTTAGTGGTGAAAGAGGAAGAGAAGCAAAAGAGAGATAAGTGAAAAGAAATAGAGAAAATAGATACAATATTGATGCTAATCAGTGAGTGTGTGTGATGCAAGTGTGCCAAATTAGTTTGAAGCCTAAATGTTGAGTTTTCAGATGTAGTGAGCAGAAGGTGTACTCTATCATTCACGCATGTCTATGGGTGGTTGAGAAAATTGTGGTGGATTTCTCTGTTGCATTGAGATTGTCTTCTCTCTGTAACATATCTCTTCTATCTTCTTTGTATCTCTGTGGCAGTGATCCCTCCAGGTTGTTAGCCCTGTTGGATAGTGAGTCCTGATCCGGATAGTGAATTCTTGTTTTGGTAGTGAGCCTTGTTTCTCAGGCAATGAGCATCTTGTAATTGGTTTTGATATTCTCTCTAGTGTGAGTTAATCATCACCATGGTTTTTTCCCTTTTTTTTTCCATGTAAATTTGGTGTTGTGTTTGTGTGATGGTTTTCAATTTCTGCACTTGCACTTAATGTTTAATCATTTAAGCAGTGTTAAGGATTAGTTTTGGTGAATGATTTAAATGTTTAATTTTGTGATGATTGATTCACCCCCCTCTCAGTTGTCCTATTCAACAGAATGCCCAAACCTCACTACTAAATACTTTGAACAAGGAAACATCATACTTGATATTGGACCAAGCCTCCTTTAGAGTAATATTTTGAACCACGTTTTGGGGAGTATGGTTCTAAATATAGTTGGCACAATTGATTGTTTTATCCCAAAAAGATGGGGCCATAGACCTATATTGTAGCATACCATTTGGCATCTCTCTTAGTGATATGTTCTTTCTTTTCCAATGACACCATTTTGATGAGGACTTATGGAATTGAATACTTATTTTGAATAGCATGCTTAGTGCATTAGTTTTGAAAGGCCTAGTTCACATATTCCCCCATTATCTATGCATATTTTTAGAATATAAGAACTTGATTTCTTCTTCATGAACACCCTAAAGGTATTGAAAGTGGTGAATACATCACTCTTATACTTGATAAAGTACACCCATGTCCAATGAGAGTAATCATAAATGAAGGTGGTATATACTTGGCTCCTAAAAATGAGTTGAAAATGACATGAGGTCACTATGAACCAACTCAATTAAGATAGACCATTATCCCATGTTAAATATATCATGGAGCATTTATCTATATTTTATCTCTATATGACCATTTTTTTCATCATGTAATATTGTTTTTTGAACATATAGAGATAAATACAATCTAGTGATTGGCTTCACTTTAATTGCAAGTCATAGTTTTTCCATTACTAAATTTAGAGAATATTCTATGCTTACATTAGCAAGTTAGAAAAATTTATAAAAAATACAAAAGCTTTAATTCTATGTCTATGATAATTTTTTAATTGAATTGTTAAGGTCCTTGTAGTTTAAAATTATTAGATTTCAAAAATATCATTTAAATGAAGATATAAATGAACAAATATTAAACATCTCTCTAATAGAGTATGAGAATAATTCTTATAGAGTGACATTCATGATCCATAAAAATAGGTACCTGTTATGAATTCTAATAGCTAAAAAAAGACATAAAATTGTTAGCTACAATGGAATTTATCCTCTTGCAAGAAGAAATAACCAATCAGTTCTAAAAATAATCAATTTCATAATTGATTATTTAAATAATGAAAAATAATAAATCTATTGAATGCAATAAAATACATTCCTATAAATCTGGTGAAGCGACGCACCCCAGTAATATTGAAGTCTACAAACATCCATGGTAATAGTCACTCCTTTTGGCTTGCAATGCTATACAAATGTATTGAATGTTGCATTTTATTATTATAGTTCATTAAAAATGATAGATGACAGATAGTGGAGTTTATAAATATAAACAAAAGGAATAAAGATAGAAGCCTCATGCTAACCACCACATTACAAGATATTTATTTATCATCAACTCATTTCAATTTCAGAGAGAGTTTAAGTTGATTATTTGTAAGAGAGAGGATGAGATGAAGGTGCATTTAAAGGAAAATTACCCATCCATCCATAATAATTTCATTAGCTTAAATTGATGTGCATTCAATCATATTTTTCCATATTTAATTATAAAATATAGGTTAATCAAAGGTTGGAAAATATCAAGAAATTATAATAAAAAGAAAAGAAAAATATTGAGTTTTATAAAAATTCCCAAAAGCAACAATTCCTTAATGTCTCTAATATTCTCTTATTCAATGCACACCAATTTCTCATTGCTAGTTGATGGTGCAACCTAGATGTCAGAAATATACTTCTTAAGTTTTCTTATAAATTTTGTTGGGGCAATGTGGCTGGTACATTGGTTATATCAAAAACCATTACCAATCATTCATTAAGTTTTAAAAGACAATCTCCAAGATATCATTAGTTGAAAAAATTGACCAACCAAAAAGCTTGCCAAGCCCAAAATTGACAAGTCAACAAAAACTCAAAGAAACTTGGCAAAAAACTCGACAACTTAAAAATTATGATATTGCTATCAGGATTCAACCGTGTAGTTTCAAGTCAAACTCATTGATCCATGTTTCATGAGTAGTGGTTCAACAAGAACCCATCTCTCATGATATCGAATGGTCCACTTAGCACTCATTGCATCTAGGTGATGCTCACAGAGGTGAAGCACTGGTCCGTCCCGGGAGGTCACCCATCCCAGCTGCTCCAGCTCAAGCGACGCTTAACCAAGGAGTTTTCTCCAAGGTTAAGCCCGCTTGAGTTGTTACCCCATTTGCAAACCTTCAGCAAGTGTTGTGCCTTATGAACCATTCATAATAGAGCCCCTTTAGCTCATCAATTGATAAGTAGGAGGTATTTTTCCACAGTGTGTCAAATTATGATATTGCTATCAGGATTCAACCGTGTAGTTTCAAGTCAAACTCATTGACCCATGTTTCAAACTTAAAAATTGCTTAAATTTCATTAGAAACACTTTTTTTTTTGTTGCAAAATTCAATGAAAATATGAATCCAATGAGTCCATAAATTAGTACAAAAGTGTTTTCTATTAAATTTGACTGATTTTAGTGCAAATTGAGTACAAAATTGCACTCATGCATAATCCTGATGGTTGAAAGCCTGATAGTCTAAGTTGTTGATTCCATTCTTCACTCCCAAATCCCCTCATTGTAATCAATTTTCTTATATCATAAGAGATCCCAATAACTAGTGATGGTCTAGGAGTGGAGATATCAATGGCATTGAGGGGTGGTGCCCCTTGTAGGGGTTTGTGTTTGGAGGCAACACCCCCAATGGGGTTGAGGGGCAACTGGTGTAGTGGCACCCTTGGTTTTATGTAACTCGAATTTTTGGTTTTTGGTCATATGAGAGTTGATTTCATATAATAAGGTATTTTTAGGCCATTTCATGTCATTTGGAGTCATTGTTGAGTCTTTAGATGCAAGGTTGGGCAAAATTGTAAATGTTGTCAAAGTTGCACAAAAAGTTGTCAAGCAACTTTTGCAACTTTTTGCAAAAAGTGTAATTTGATGATTTGTTAAGCAACTAAACCAAATATGGTTGGGGACAGTTAGAATATGGTTGTAAACATTAAAATAAGCCTTGTAATCTCGAAGGAGAAGGTTGGAATCAAAATTTTGAATGAGAAACTCTCTTTGCATGTTGATTCTCTGTGTTTTCCTACATTTCATTGATTTTTGTTACATTGTACAAATTTATGATGCACTTTACGGGTTGAAGGTTGATTGCATCTTGTATAGGGATGTCTTAATTTTTTTTTGGTTTTGGTTTGAGCAAAATCCATCAAGATTTGAGTGAGTTATCAATGTTTGAGTGAAAGTTGTTCAAAACCCTATCTAGGGTTCTAGGAAACCTTCAAAATGTTGTTACTCGCATTCCCACCATGATCAAATCGAGAAATATTGTTAAGATTTTTTTTTTATGTATTCTAACTTCCCTCAAGAGTTGAGGCTTAGAAATTTCACGTGGAGAGACGAAACGGTTGACAGTCATTGCATTGTTGTCTGATTTACAATCCAAGGGTATTGCATTGTAGTTGAATACCAAAGTTTTGGCATTGTACCATTGCTTAGTGCTTTGTGAAGGTTGGTACAAGTCTAACTTCGATGTTACACCTTGGAGAAACCATTGGTTTGATGCTTCTATCATGTATTGAAGGTTGGGTGCTAGCAAGAAGTTGAGTCCACTTTTTGGCCAAAAAGTGGAAGTGTTTTCCCTAATTTTTAGAATTTGACACATTTGACCTTAAAATTTGAAGCACTTATAGATGGAATCTTCAAAAAGGTCACTAATCATAAAATGTATTACTCAGAGTCTAGTTTCCAAATATGTAATTTATTTCAATACCTAGATGACACAAATTGAGTTTCAATAGGCATTTTTAAAAACCACTGTTTAAAAGCCATTTTTTTACCATACCATGCGCATGTACGACATCCATATTTTGACCTAAATTATCGTATTTTTATAAATCCTTTTGCAAAAAGATTTGTGATGCACTGAAGCACGTTTTTGATATTTTTTTGTAATTTTTTATTGAATATTTTTTTTGTTAAATTTTTATCAACCATATTTGTTGTTTTGAAAAATCGTTGTGTACGACACGCATAAGATGATCTAAACTTATCATTTTTTTTATTTTTTTTAAATTGAAAATAATTTTCTGAAGTACGTTCTCGTGCAATCCGTTCGTCAAAAATTTATGTTGATCAAAATTTATTAAAATAGTAAAAAACCTTGATATTTAAAGTTTATGGACCAGTTTCATCATAAATTAATTGAAAAATAGAAAAAATAATCCAATTGTAAAAAAAATTACATATTTGGAATCTACACTGTCTCATCTAAAATGGGTTTTAATTTCGTCAAAATAATCTGCAAAAAAAGTTGTCAGCCATATGTCCAAACTTGGTATTTTTCTCTAACATTGTTAGGAACTTCAACTTGTAGGTCAAACCAAGTTGAAGGCCTAGGTTCAGATTCCCAATGCTTTTCCTGAACCAAAATAAAAGCCAAAAACCTGACCACAAAGCAAATCCAATATCAAATTTTTAGAAAAAATGGGATCCCATTTTGTAAATCGAGATCTTGTTTCTTAATATTAAATGCAGTGATCGTTGACAGGGAAACAGGATCCCATTCCTTTTTCAACGATCCCCACATTTAATATTGGGGAACGGAATCCCGATTATAAAACGGGATCCCATTTGTTTTTAACCATTTTTTTTTAATCTATTGGAAAATTTTACTGTGAAGTCTACAACTTCACATGTATGGCCAAGTGTGACATATTGGGCTATTTTTCATCAACTATTGTCTTTATAGGTGCTGAACTTGCATTTTTTATTGATTTTTTCAAAGGAGACATCATGTAAACTATTTTTGAAGTGGAATTGTGTTAGTTTTGTACTTGTTTGGAGGAACAAAAGGTCTTCAACTTGCAATATGGATTGAATTTTTCAAAGGAGGCATGAAAAAAATAGTTTTTAAAGTGGAATTGTGCTAGTTTTCTACTTGTTTTGAGGAACACAAGAGGAAGAATTTTGTCGTTATAGGTCTTCAATTTCCAATTTGGATTGAATTTTTTGAAGAATTTCACTATTGACATTCATTTGTGCTTGAAAATTTTATAATCATGGGTTCAAAAGCTCATAATAAGAGGATGAAGACATTGACTCCTAAAGAAATTGAAGAAAATAGAGAGAATGAGAAACAAAGACAAAGAGAAATACAAATGAGAATTAAATCAATGAATGATAGTGGAGCATCCAATTCCACAACTATTGAAGATGAAAACATTGAGGAACTATGGTTGTAGACAGCTAATTTTCAAGAAGTCAATTTGGAGAAGAATATGTTTATACAAGCAAGTCCTACTATGTCTTCAAATCCCTCTTTCAATGCTATGGAGAATGTTTCAATATGCACAAATCCAGGTACGTCTTGAAATCCACATTTTAGTGAAATGGTAAATTTGTATGTAGAAGTTTTACAAGATGCTGGACTTAATGGTGTTGACATTAATAATATTCGGATAGATGAAACTTTTATAGAATTTGTTGAAAATGAAAAAGAAAAATATTTTGTTGAAAATGAATATGAGAATGATCCTTTTGTTGAAAATGAAAACGAAAAAACCGTTTTGTTGATGAAAATGAAAATGAAAACCATTTTTTTGATGAAAATTAAGAATTAAATGTAAATCATTTTGAAGTTGAAAATGAAATGAAAATGAAGGTGATGATGAAAATCTAGAATGTGATGTTGAATTTAATGAAAATACTTTTTAAAAATTGAAAGTGTTGTTTTCGATAATCTTCCTGGTCAAATTTCTTGGAGGCAAATAGGAATACATGCGAATAGAATATACAAAAAATTATTTTATCGTAAAAAAATTGCATTTCAATGTCAACTAATGATACAATTAATGAGAATACAAAAAATGAGGAAAATAATGAAAAGGTTAGGCTTTTTTGTTAAACCAAAAAGAAAAGATCAATCATTAAAACATTTTATGTCTACTGTTTCTAGTGCCATTCAATCTATTGGGAAAAATAGTCGATCTAAAGATAAAAATGCAGCAAGAAGAGCTATAACAACTGCTATAGTTAATAAAGCAACTTTGAATAAAAGAATGGTAAGAAATATTAGTGAACTTTTAAAATACATCCTAAAAAAATTTCTAAGAGTGGAAAAAGAAGAGAAAGCATAGAAATGATCCTATCAATCAATGTTGGAGTTTCAATGGACGACTACTGAGGTCTGATATAAAATTGAATGTTGAAATTAAATCTTTGATCGAAAAATATTGGAATGATAATACTAGGGTTTCATCTAATGCTAGAGATGTTTTAAAATTAAGGGTGGGGTCCAAAGTTCACAATCCTCACCCAAAACACCTATTAGATACAACACAAACTGAATTTTATAGAAAATTTTGTGGTGATTTAGTGTCACCTAGTAATATTAAAATAAGTCAAAGGTCTTTTGAAAAATGTAAACCCTGGTATGTAAAAATTAATAAGCAATGAATATCTTGTTGTTGTAAAATGCATGTTCACCTTTGTTATTTTGTATGTTGTTTTTGATATAACCTTGCATACTAACATGATTATACAAGAATGTGGTATTAATATGCCACCTAAAGCAATAAGGGATTTTATTTTAGGTTTGTTTTGTGAAAGATCTAATGGTAAATTATTTTATTTAAGTTCTTGTATTTCTGGACAATGCATTAACTACGGAAATCTTTCATTTTTAAGAATTTGTTTGCATGAAAGTGTTGATCATGATTTTGGACAATAATTAGTAGATGTCAAAAGATTTAGGAATGTTCACTATTCTTTAAAAGATGGAAAAATAGGAAAGCGTTGTGATTTAGTTACAGAAAAAGTTAGTGTGCATGCATTTATGAGTGAATTTAAGAATAAAATTGTACAAAAATATGTCATGCACCTCAACATGCTCGATGGCTTGATGGGCTTAATTTCACGATGTAGAAATTTTTTTCCAATTGGTACTATACTTTTCAGCTGGTTGATTTTAACAGAAAATTATACTCTAGCCCGCTAAGAGGAAATTCAATCATAGTATTATAATCCGCTGCAAGTAGCTATGTTTGTCCATTGTTTATAGACATGCATGATAGAACCAAGGGATGATAGAAAATTTTTGAGGGAGTAT
>VDFB02016792.1:0-59346 GCA_007258455.2 Sequoia sempervirens | reverse complement strand
AGGTCATCACTGGTGCTAACATACCCTTTGATGCTTGTATTAAATTTCAACATTTCAATGCTCTATGATGATACAAAAAAGCACAAATAAGCTCTCCAAATGGCAATATTGTATGGATATCTTGCATGGTTAGTATAGATTGCATTCATATTAGAATTTGCATTTTGCATTTGTAGATTTTCCCAAAAGCTGGCAAAGTATACAATGTCTCAATAAAAAAAATCAAAGCTGATCACATGAAAACACTATGAGGTGCTACCCCCAGATGTTGTTGGTCTCACATCACTTGTTCCTACATCAGAAGATCAAATCGTCAATAACATCAGAAGATCATACAATTATTCAAATCAAAATGGATCATCAAATCAATCAAATCAATCCAATCAGAATACATCATTCGACTATTTGTTTTTAACAACTTTGAAAACAAATTTATCAACATCATGTTTGTTTTTAACAACTTTAGAAGCAAACATATCGACCGATTTGTCTTTCAACAACTTTGAAAGCAAATTTATCAAAATCCTGTTTGTTTTTAACAACTTTAGAAGCAAACATATCAACAAACAATTTGTTTTTCATTTTCATGAAATCAAATATATCAATCCCTGTTTGTTTTTAACAACCTTAGAAGCAAACTTATCAGACAACTATTTGTTTTTAACAACTTTAAAAGCAAATTTATCAGCTAACATTTGTTTTTCAACAACCTTGGGAACAAATTTATCAGACAAACATCATCAAATCAGGGCATCTCAATACACAAAATTGGGGCATTTTATCATATTTTATCACAGCAGGGGCAATTTAGGTCATCAATTTTTCATTTCACGTTTTTCCACATCAATTTCTTCATATCATTAGTTTCGAACGATGAATCGATATCTTCAAAATCATAAAAATTGAAAATTTTAAAAATCATAAAAAATCAAAAAAATCACGAAAACTCAAAATTTTATCGATTCATCGTTCGCGGGGGCATATACTTATCATTATTTTGACAATCAACATTTGGGGCAAAATTCAAAATTCTTTGAAGCAATGCGTAAAACACATCACTTCAAAGAGGGGAAAAATGTATACACCTTAAAATGGTCATATCATATTGTCTGGTAATTAATTAAATATTTTAATATTTAATTAAAATCTTCTAATTTATCTCACAGAGCAAACAAATTTAAATAATTTATTTATATTTCTTTCATTCTTTTTCATTTCGATTAAATAAATAAGTTTATTTATCCTTTTGTATTCATTTAAATTAATTAAATAAATATTACGATTTATTTATATTAATTATCAATAATCTTCGTTTGAATATTTTATTCAAATAAAGATTAAATTATTATTCTTCTTCTAAATATCATTGATAATTAAATATTCCAAAATATTTAATTATTTCCTCTAATTCAATTCATAATTAAATATTTCCAAAAATATTTAATTAAATTCTTCTAAATATTTCAAAAATCTTCTAAAGCCACATCATGATTAAATATTACAAAATATTTAATTAATTCTTCTATAATTTTCAAAAAAATCAAAAAATCAAATATCAAAAGCAATAAAATTTGAAATTAAATAAATTTAAATATTTATTTAATTTGGGATTTATCTTCAACTCCTGAAGTAAACGGCCAAACAAAAATTAAATTTCTTCTCTGCTCTCTGCGGTGTTTAATTCCTCAGTTGAAGACGTGATTCCATCCTTCTCTCCAACCTCTCAACCTCCCCCTTATTTCTCTCAACCTCTCAATCTTCACCATTCAAATTTACCTACACCATAGGCCGTGATTCTTAAGCCAAATGATGGAGCTCGCAAAATCTATAAATACAGCTGCCGGGAGCTCCAAATGATATAGAAGTTTAAGCAAGTAAACTATAGCCAAATTGCAAGTAGCATTAGCATTCATAGAGTACTCTCATAGCATAAATAGCATAGAATCATAGCAATAGCAGTAGAATCATGACATTTTCAATTCACAGCCCCTGTGCATAATCTACAGCCCCTGTCCATATTCATCTGCATTTTCACTTTCATCAGCATCTAGAATAGTTCTCTTTTGCATACTCATTCTGCAGTAGCCATTTGGAGAAGCTTACATCAATTTGAAAGCAAAAAGCTTCAAAAGAATCACTGTAGATAGAGAAAAATGGGACGACACTGAAGAAGATTTTGTTTGTTTAAATTTAATTTAATTTCTTTAGTTTAAGGTTTCATTTAGTGTTTTATGTTTTCATTTAGATTTCACTAAACACCATACACATATGTATTTTTAAATGTAAATGTAAATGCAATTACTGGATGCTCTCCTCGAACAATAAATGCAACATATCATTAAAGGAATCTATATCTATGTATATAAATGTGTATTTCTAAATGCAAGTGTAAATGCAAAGAGCATATGGTTTTGTAGTGTTATAGATACAACATATCCATAAATTAATGTAATTGAAATTCTAAGGTCTTCAACACATATAATATGAAATTGCCTTAACATTCAAAAATGTTCTTACAATCTGCTTTGCAACTATACCTAGACTCGACCTTCAAAATATCTGACTTGCCAACCCTTATTTCTGGCCTTGAAATCCTTCTTATAGAAAATGAAGGAGCAATAAGCATCGGGCTAGAAATTACACATGTCACTGGTCAATTGGACCACTATGTGCCAATTCAAAACTATGATCAAAACCACCAAGTCCCAGAGCATCTTTTTGTTGATTTCTACTCATTACACAGTAGCTGCAACATTTGTTACACCTCAGAACCTGTGCCCAATGCCACCATGGAAAAAAAACCATAATCAATTATAATATAATCATGGAGCCGTCAAGCCGGGCTATGACAATCGGTTTACCCTCTTCAGTTAAGTACTTGTCCGCCCAATTCTGATATTCTTCATCTGTTGGCCAATTAAAATTCACCACCTCCCTCACCTTGGTATTGTAAAGTGTGAATTTCACCACAACCTGGTTGGCCTCCCTCTCAAATGACTCTAAGAACATGCTAGTATTAATTATGTTATCCATGCTGCTTACCAACAATTCAAAGTTTGAGTCATCACAAATCAATTTGATTTTGTGTACACAACCTCGGCCCTATCTTCGCCAATGCTATAGTGTGTTAATATTTCAGTACTATTATATTTGGCAGAAAAGTGTTATCCCAATCATCAAAACTCTTTACTAGTTCTCTAATTTTCCTACTTAAATCGCTAGGCAGGACCTGAAATCCCTTTAATGATTTCACAAAGATTTGAGTAGGCTTTAATGATCGGGCCTATTATTTACATCAAATCTAGAAGCCTTAAACATAACATCTAAATCACAAATTTTAGGATCCACTCTCCTCAACCGTAGGTAGAACCACTTCCCTATCTCTGGCACGTTTTGTATTCCACCCAAGAATAAAGAATATAAAGAATGTATAGCTGGAAATCTAGAATCAACTTTTCTCATTTAAATGCCTCAAAATGGTGTCAACCACCTCATTGTGTTTAGCCATAGCACCATCCTCACTCTTAGGGTAGCCTATACCCTATGATTTTTATTCATCATTTTCTTTTGGTAGGATCCGAGAATACCATCTTCCTTCTTCGATCGGCCCTAGTGTAGGGCTATTAGCAAGCGTCCGAATTGGGGATCTAGGAGCAGAAATGATTTGGATAATAGGGCAATGACCCCAAAGTAGTAGGTAATGCCTCTAATAGCAGGCACCGAGATTCTCCCACCCACCGCATTATCTCAATTTATCTACTTTAACCACAAATTTCAACATTTTTCGTTGCATCTCTACTATACTCCCCCAATTATTGCATTGTACTTTTCCATCTTTCTTTTAGCTTCATCTCTTTCACCGCCTTCTAGGCCAATTTGGCCACATTCAACGTATCGCTTGTGGCTTCTGTTGTTGAGGTTTCAGAAGCTCTCTTGATAATGAGCCCGCCCCTTAGACTTGGGCTAATATTAGCCACATTTGGTTTTCTACCTTGAGGTGCCAGTGCCCATATGGCTAAAGTTTCATATTCCTCACTAAAAGCAGAGTCTTGTAGAGCTGCCTTGACTTCTTCTTCAATGTTTTGCATAGGATGCTTAGACTGCATAATAGCATTGAATGCTATAGCATCAGCTATGTCCCATTCAGGGAGGAATAAGACACCATCCTAAAATACAAGTTTCCTTCCTTCATCAAGAGTGATGCTTTTGAATTGCTCCATTAATTCAACTTTGACTTCATCATCATTCTCTTGGTCAAACCTATCAGGTCTTGATTCCCTCCTGGTCTTGCATGTATCTTGATATTCTTCAAGTTTCATCCTCTAGATCAACTGCAAGAAAATAGGAGTTTTCATGAAGGCATCATCATCCAAGAACGCCTTGCAAGTCACCATCCTGGCGTCCTATACACACTACCCCTTTATATCCATATTAGTTAGTAGCAATTGTGCTAATCTAGGAGGGGAGGGGATACCAACCTGCATGTCCTAATCAGTTACAATTATTTCATCCACCAGAGCCTCTTGTGACTCCTCAACTCTTCACCTCTTAAGGCTTGGCTCTGATGGCAGCTCTATAGGGTCATTTCTAGGTGGTGAATCCAGATCCACAATCTTTATCCCCCCAGATTTCCTAATCCCATGACCCGGTTGTGATGATGTTTTCATTATTTGTTTCCCTTTTTTATCTCCTCCTCCATCACTACTATCATCTCTCTTCCTCTTGTATAGAGGCCTGTCCACTGGTGGCTGATAGGTCAACCTTGTTTCTTTAGGCCTCACCTCTAATCCTTGAATTCCCCAGTCCAGCTCCAAGTTTATTTTCTTGGTTCTCAGGGTGCTCATGATTTCTTTGAAATTTTTCATCAAGAACTCAATTCTTTTATGAAATGGAGTGAACTCCATCAATGGATCATATTTTTGATCTAGTTTATGCACCATGGCTAGCATTTTCTCATAAGCAATCCACTTCTCTTTATTTAATTCCTACTGGCTCAAATCGAACTCATTTCTAATCAAATCCTCAGGAAAATTGAAAACATGAGAAAACTTGCCACCCTTAATTCTTTTCCTAAATAGGGCAAAGAATCCCTTAGGGTCATGCTGCCTCCTAGATCCACTCTTCAAATGGTATTCATCAAAATATCTGTCAAAGTGAACCCATCCTCCCTTGCAAAAAACAAAGTTTGAAACAACAGTATAATTAGGGAACAAAGTCCCTTTTCCTTTTCCTTTCAAATTATCCTTATGAATGCAACCTAGTTGCCACATGACCTCTGCAAATCCCATTCTTGATGGTACATTATATGGGAGAATATGAGGAGCTCCCTGGAAACCATAAACCCTTAGGACAGTGCTTGCAGGGTATAGAATGATGTCACCCCAATTATGACACACCTTCAAATCATGCTTCCTCACTTTGGGTCAGAGGAAGTCATGAAAATCTTCAGGAATCCTTGGCACATTCACCATCAGTCTAGCTTTGAGCCTAGAAGCAAAGTAGTTATCAAACTACACAAAACTAGCATCTCCCTTGTTGTAAGACAAGTTTGCACTCCAAGCCTGCATTGATAATTTTTCTCCATTCATCTCCTGCCTCAACTCCATTTTCTCTGAGAAGAAATTGACATTCTTGTACAAGAACATATGCATTAATAAGGAGTACCAAAAGAAAGGAGTACCAGTGTCCCCCACATACAAGTTCAACAAACCCTCATGTATCCTTTCAACAAGGAAAGAAGCATAGTTGTACACTACAAAAAAGTTAGGATGTTGAATTTGAGCCCCCATAAACATATAAGCAATGGACATCATGGTATTAGGGCTGAAACCTAAAATTTGGCAAAGTGAATAAAAGGTTGCCAAGAAATTATCAGCAAAACAACTCAACCTGAAAGGTTCTCGGTCAGTTGGGCTAATGTGAACTGTTGAACTACCCACCCTGGCTAGATGAGGAGGAAGCAACTTTAATCTGAAAAGAGGTTGTACCCTAGCATATTCCTGCTTCATTTCATCAAGGTCTATCGGGACCAAGAATGAGCTGTATTCACTTAAATCAAAAACCTGTTGAATCTCATATGCATTTATATTTAGTAAAACCCCGCCATCATTATCTCTAATAATCTTTGTGAAGGGATCATATCATGCAGCCACTGCCCTGAGTAGGTCAACATCAAAAAATACATTCGGCACCATAAGTTTTCCCATATCATATCTCCAACCATTTGAAAAAAGATGAGACATATTTCACTGCCCATACCATCTCCTAAACATTTCCAAGCCCATCATTTGTACCCTATCATCTGCAATGTTATAGGTTTTATATCTTAATCCCTCACCTAAGGTTGTCCCGTTTAATAAGATCAAACCCCTCATGTTGTCATTTTTGACAAAGGGAATTGGTCAAGGAAATCATCATATAGATTCCTTTGCAAATAATCAATAAGGCCATAATGTTGCTTTAGTGGCGCCATTTCAAACAACCAAGGCTTCTCCTAAGATCAAATTTGTGAACAAACTAGGGCTACCCAAAATGAAATTACAGTAGAATTTTGCAATTTCCCACAATTCAAAAGAACCAGTAACCCTAGAACCTTAATCTAGAAAACTACTGACCAACACAAAACAACCCTCCACAAGAATCACATTCAAATAGAAACAATGATAAAGAAAGTAACTCACGGGATTTCACACCCTGCAGAAAATCAAACCCTGCTATAATTGCTTTGAAAAAACTCTATCTTTGGCTCTGGACCACTTTGAAAACACTTGAATGCCCTTGTGAAGATAGCCTAAAATTAAATACTTATAATTTATGAGAAATGGCCAAAAGACATCTCATCCTCCGTTAAAGCTTACTTGCATGCCGCGCCAATGGCTTCAATTGTATTTGACGCAAATTTAAATATTCACCGTCGATCTCTTGTTTCTATCAGATTATTGAATGGTCACCTTCAAAGAAGCTGACAACATCTCTAGGTCATTATCAAGGACCCACCACAATACATAGCACCAAAAGAATACATGTGGCACCCGCCCAAAATATCACGATCATTAAACTCCCTTCAGTTTAGGATCACGCGATAGCAGGCAACCGTTGATTCCCTTCATCGGTGATCACGATCATACATAATGGGGAGCAGCATCAATACCTATCCATTGAGCAGCTTTTTTCACCAATGTTAAAACATCGTCATTGATCATGAGCACGTGCATCTCACATGTGGTTTAGTAACTCGCTCCATAATGCACTAAAGTCTGATACACATATTTAACACTTTTTTTTACTCTTTTCAACATTGGCAAACTGGAACACGTGGCACCCACCCGCGATATCATGATCACCAAATAGCCAGCGGTGGTGTCATTGCGAGATCGCAGGGAATGGTCAAAACCAGCCATAGGGAAATCTACGGTCATCAAAATAACCCCTGCAAAACATTAAAAATACTTAGAAGAAAATAAGGGGAAAGGGACACCGCCTAGGGCAACGACAGTTGATGACTCAATGTTGTTTTAAAAGTGCGAGGCACAGACTGACCCAAACTTTAATAAATAAAACGGGCAGGCAAAATATTTAGCAGTTTTATTAAAAAGGGTTCTAGCCTAGATGATTCAATGGGACATAAGTTTTTTTTAGAACCCCTCCTCTAAAGGTAACGACAGAAAAGACCCAACCCAAATATAGAACACCAAGGTTTCATGGAAGCAAAGCAAAATTCCAGCCCCAGGTACCTTCCGAATAATCAAGACAAACTAGTAACAAAAGGAAACCAAGGACTTAAATTTGAGGCTCCATCAGATCAAACTATTAAACTACATGAGAAATAAATAAAAACAATAAATGCATATGTATGTGTATTTGTAAATGTAGGTGTAAAATAAATAAGAATAATAAAAATTATAAAAGAATACAAGGAAAGGTCTCCTCCCTTCTTGGTAGTGATAAACTCCTCCACACACAACCCTTAAAAATTATGAATAGAGGAATATAATTTTTGAAGAAATCAAAGTTGATTCTCTCCTACTTGATGCAATTAGTCATTTTATCCTTACAAACATTTATAGTGATTACTAGAGGCACATAGACCAATTCTTCATAATAGAAGTATTTGATCATACTTTTCCAATGATGGGATTATGAGAAAACCTTAGGTTAAATGAATAATTCCTAGCTAAGTTCTTTAAATCATGTCCAACCATATAAGAGAAGACTGCTGGTATGTGTACCTGGATACCATGGAGAAAGGCTAGTCTTTGGACTCTTTCATCAATCATCCTACCTTAAAACATACCAAAAATCTCCTAGCAATTAGACATAGGAAGATTTAATATGACTTAAAAAAAAATTATTGCCAAAGTGTAAACTTATGATGACTTAACCAGGCCTAGTACACACTCCCTCCCCGTTAACCACTTAGACATATGGAAATTAAATGTTAATTTGCTTCTATTTTTAGTCATGTAGGTGTCCAATAAACCACTTGGTGGTGTTTCCCTTCAAGTTTATTTACTTGAATGAAGAGAAAAAGTCCTTTGATTACAATTAGAGAATACATTTGAGGCCTTGGTTGTGTAACTGGTGGACCATAGTCACATTTAACACTTGTTACAAAGTTTGGGAGTTAAAACGTTAAGTAGATTTGATTTGTGATGGACACATTTGGACGGTAGTAATAATAGCTTGCAATCTATCAAGACTTGATTACCTTATAACCTGTGAAATTCTAGTGATGAAATGATAGATTAATCATAATGTCACCTTGGGATCACATCACCATGAAAGAACTTCATTCAACATCCTTATGAGTGCAGGTACCACCAAATAGGTATTTGTTCAGATTTGTCTTCCTCGAGCGAGGGAAATTCAGGAAGAGAAGAGGAAAGCAAGACATGTAGTATGTCTAAAAGAGGGAGATCAACTAGAGCTCAAATATTAGAAAGAAAATTTTGTAAACGCATGGAATTTTTTCTTGCTGAACGGGGTGTCATGTTCTTATAATGATGAGAGCATAGGCGTCGAGGTGCCCTTGAGGTACAAACATCTACGGAAACAATGGGTACCTAAGGAACTTCCTCCAATAAACACCAATTTTTGTGTCAACGAGAGGATATATCGCATAGCACCATCATCATTACATGGTTTGGGCCTATTTTGCATGGACAGCATAAAGGTTTGTTACAATAAAGTTATTGAATTGATGAAGTATGTTGGACCCTGTTACAGTTACAAACATTGGATGCAATTGGTTCGATATACATGAAGTATGCGTAGGTATGCACTGTCAGCAAATTATATACAACTAAAAGATAAGGATGAAAATAAAGGAGTGGCTATGTACATTGAGGGAAGGCCAAAAGCATCAAGGAATATTGCAGGGTTTATAAAACGTTAACGCACTGGTCAAAAAATAAGCAACCCAATTGCATATTCAGACATGGTGGGTTCCGTATTCAGATAAAGCGCATAAAATCAATAACCGGCAGGAAAGAGTTGCCAATTGATTACAATTTGAATCGCTAGTTACAAACACAAGCATTATGGGGGTGGTACCGCATTCATAAAAATTATTTTACCTTAACCTCCACTAATGACTCAATATACCATTTATTCTTATATTTTTTTCATAAGTCTATTGGTTTCATTTGGTAATATTTTTATATTTAATTTTTGTCAGCTGTGGGGACATTCATATGAGAAGGCTCCTCGCCCAAAGAGCATGATTGGCGATGTATCTGTGTGCTTCTACCCACGTTTACTCCCATTGTAATTGTACAAATTAGGTACGAGGAAAAAATTTTATTATTATGTTTTTTTCATAAATTTTTTGGGTTAATTTTGATAATGTTTTTAATATTATTGTTGCAATCGACTAATTGGGGAAAGGCACCAGCAATAGAGGAGAGCATCCATAGTGAGGTGCGGCAATCAATATTTTTGGGAGCGATAATTACGGCTTATTCAACAAACCCCTTTCAATAATGATAAAGAAGCTCATGAAAAAATGTAATGAAGAAAATGACTCCTGGGTCGCATGTTCAAAATGCCTCAAAACAGAGTGAGATAAGAGAGAGGGTTAAAGTATTGACGAGAGATTTCATGTAATTTGCAAGTAAGTTGTCATGAGGTCTTTAATTATAACATAAGTTCATTCATGGTTTTATATTTTGTACTCTTTTATGTCATAAACTAAAATATGTGTTGTTTTTATAGGGTTATTTGCCTCCTCATGGTGCTCCTGGCCATGATTAGGGTATTGCAAGTGCTTCCCGAGGAGTAAGGGTTGGTACAAGTGTCCATCCTGATCTTCCTACACATACATCACATTATATAGCCCCATCATCCATGCCTATGTTGTCATTTGAAATGTTGGCAACACATACCATGCAGGCATCTGTTAACGCACCCTCTGGCAGTGAACACATACCAGAACATGCATTAGGACATGTACCTGGGGATGCAAAGGCCACTAGTACTGGTGATGTTTTAGCAGCATTTCCTGGATCTTCTTGTATTACTAGTATGAGAACATTGCCGGTTACACTTGTGGTGATCAAGGATTTCGTTTCCATAAAGATAGAGAAGGTCCCAGGTACTTTAAAATGTTTTAATTATTATTCTATATAATCCAATTGAAATTTACTTATTGATTGCTCTTTTTAGACTATTGATCCCATGATCATTTTGTAGGAAATGATGTTTTTTATAAACATCTAAGTGACATTACATTGGATCTCTTTGGGTCCACCATATGTGCACAGTGGATTGCGCAAAATCAAGATTTAAAAGATGTGCTCATTAATCATTTAGTTGTGTTGTTTGGTGATAAAACATTCATCTGAACCAAGGTCCTTAAGAAAGTTGGTACGTATCTAGAGTATGTGAGGGAGCAATATAGGTCACATTTAGAGAAGAACAAAAAATGAAAGCATCCCCCATGATTCCTAAGAGGGAGTGGAAGGACCGTGTCTGGCGGAAAGGAGAAGGCTGAAAAGAAAAATGGGTTGGACACCACTGGGCCAAGGAAGGTATGTGATATAGAAGCATAAATCTGCAAAAAATCCTGATTAATTGCGATTTAAAAAAAAAACTGCAGGCTGGACGATTTTTTCCCTGATTTTTTGAAAAAATCATTGACTTTTTGGGCAATGATTTTTTTCCGTTTCAAACTTCAATATCACCAAAAAAATGTGTTTAAAATTTGCAAAAAAATGTGAATAAAATTGAGCTGATTTTTGCACAAAAAAAACCATGAGACCATGGCTTGTTGCTTACTATTATGCTTTGATAGATTTTTTCCAAGCATCCATAGCTTGTTTGAAAGCACCTGTTTTAGGCTTTTAGCCATATGCGCAGCAAGGCAATGAACTGTTTGATAAAATGCTTTGGTAGACAATTATGAAAAAAATGCAAGAGTATTGTGACAAGGCGTTGAACCATTTGTGGTCAAAATTCAAGAAATGCCCCATGGTGATGGAATGCCATGACGAATGCCATGACAAGAAAATTACTATGGATTGTCATGGCATTCCATCACTGTGAGACTGCATTTCTTTTAGGCATTTTTTCAAACAATTCACTTGCTTGTCTATGTTATTGCTTACTATTATGCTTTGTTGGATTTTTTCCAAGCATCCATAGCTTGTTCGAAAGCACCTATTTTAGGTTTTTACTTTTTAGCCATAGCATGAATGCATTGAACTATTTGATAAAATTCTTTGGTAGACATGTATGAAAAATGTGGTAGCATAGAAAAGGTAGTGAACTATTTGAAAAAATGCTTCAAAAAAATGTGGTCTCATGGTGATGGAATGCCATAGCGAATGCCATGACAAGCAATTGCTATATTGGATTGTCATGGCATTCCATCACAATGAGACCACATTTCTTTGAGGCATTTTTTGAAACAGTTCACTGCCTTGTCTATGCTATTGCTTACTATTATGCTTTGATAGATTTTTTCCAAGCATCCATAGCTTGTTTGAAAAGCACCTATTTTAGGCTTTTAGCCATAGCAGCAAGGCAGTGAACTGTTTGATAAAATGCTTTGGTAGACATGTATGAAAAATGTGGTAGCATAGACAACTATCACCATCTGATATTTATGTAGTTGTAGTATGTTTTGTGCAATGTAATCGTGATATGAATATAACCAACAAAATCTATTTTCTATAATTCATGGATTGAACTGTATTTTATTTGCTCTCAATGTTTGTATGCTATGGAAATGCCATTAATTTTTTTAAAAAAAAGTAGTATGCTATGTGTGATACTATCAACAATCTAATTATATACTGATTACTCTTTCTTATGTGTGATACTATCAACAATGTAATTATATACTGATTACTCTTTCTTTTTACATAATCTAACGTATTTCAAACTTTTCATAGGCTGGCTGACACATTGAAGGAAACAAAGGCAAGACTAGAAAAGCACAGGCAACACAAACTTGGCTCTGGTAGTTATATGAAATTAGCTGCACAAATTGTAAGTATCAATAAATAAAATATTGGATCCAAATTATAATAAATTGAAAACAATTTTGGTTTTATCACACCGTAGAAGCAAAATTCATGATCTTCTGCAAAAATTTAGGGCTCTGAATTCAACAGAGTTCCCACAGAAGAGGACCTGAAGATTGCTTTCCAGCAAGGCTATGGAGCTGTGGCTGAATGCCTAAGAGTCTTGACTGGGCAAAACACAATCTTCCATTACATCGGATACACAGGTAAATAAACTCAATAAAGTTTATTTAAAATTGAATACTTGTGCAATCTATTCAATATTAATTTCCACCATAAAGTAATTACGTGCTTATTTGTTCTAAACATTCAAGCAATGATAATACTGCACATGAAATTGGAATGCAGCTTGGTGAGGGTGGAGCAGAACATGCAGATGAAGGTCATGGTGTGCATCCCAATACTTTAGAGCATGTAGAGTGTGATCAACATGTTGAGCATGATCAGGCTAGAGAAGATCAGGAAAATGATGTGGCCCCATCAGGTAAAGAGGACCACTCTAAAGTTCTTTTAAACATATTTAATTGCAATTGGTGTATTAATTAATGTAACCTTTCATGTTTCAACTTTAGAGCATGTAGAGTGTGATCAACATGTTGAGCATGATCAAGCTAGAGAAGATCAGGAACATGATGTGGGCCCATCGGGTAAAGAGGACCACCCTCATGTTCTCTTAAACATATTTAATTTCAATTAGTGTATTAATTAATGTAACCTTTTGTGTTTCAATTGTAGATTAGGATTTAGAGGGTGTTCAACATGTTGAGCATGAGTATAAAAAAAGTTCAAGAACATGATGTGGACCCATTAGGTAAAGAGAACCACTCTAATGTTCTTTTAATTAATGAAATACTTGTAACAATAATAATAAAACATATCAGTTTAACATTTCTTTCCTATTGCAGCAGATCCCCCCTTGAAGCAGCGTCCACGTCATGAGCAAATGACTACACATACATTAATATCATAAGCAGAGGGCAGAACAACTAAAGGGGGGACATATATTGATTTAGAAAACAATACTCCACTTCAGCTTTATGTAGCTTTCAAAAAAAAAAAAAGTTATTGTAATCATATCATGACAACCATATTTTTGATATGTAAAAACTGAAAGAATGAATATTATATGTTAATGAATGAATGTGAATATGTTAATTAATGAATGTTATATGTTAATGAATGAATGTTATATGTTATTAATGGATGAATGAATGTTACATGTTATTAATGGATGAATGAATGAATGTTATATGTTATTAATGGATGAATCAATGATTAATGTTATATGATTGGGTTTGGGGAATTGAGAGTGGTGTGAGGGGGGGAGGGGCCAAATGAGCTTCCACCATCACATGGTTGGCCTTGTTAAGTAGAGAATATTAAACTATTCTTGAAACAAAGAGAAGCTTAATAAGGTAATGCACTTCTTAATATAAGAAATGCATCATTTGAAGCATCAAACCAATATGCAGTCTGTATGTATGACCAGTCATCAGTCTCCGTAATGGCACATTTCCACAATTTTTTTTTTTTAAAAATGATGATTTGTCACAATTTCAATGAAACAAACCGACGAATCAACAAAAAGGCTCAACGAAGTTGCTATATCTACGATGACGATTTCATCATAACTCCCCATAGATTTCATCACAATTGCTACGAACTTTTGGTGTAGCCACCAACACACTCCTCACCGATTTCGTCACACTTACGATGAACTTTTGGTGTTCTTCCGATGCTACTACTTGCCTATTTCATCGCACATTTGACAAACTTTTTGTGTTGTTTCGATGTTACTCCTTGCCCATTTTGTCGCAATGGCGACAAACATCTGCTATTGTTTTGATGCTACTGCTTTCCCATTATGTCGAACTGGCGATGAACTTCTAGTGTAATTCATTAATGTATACATGGAGTTTTTGTCGATAGTCCAAAAGAATTTGGAACATTTCACGAAATAGTCAACCGATGATTCTTCACCGTTATTTTGACGAAAAAATAGTGACAAAAATATTTTCGCTATTGCATCGCTATTCCGACAAAGATGTGTTGAACTGCTGACGAATGACCGTCAGAAAATTGTGTCAAATTTAGCAGTGTACAATGAGTCTTCAAAATCCTACAGAGTGTATATTCTAGGTCAGAAGTTGATTGAGATCAGCAAGGATGTTACATTTGAAGAAGATGTTGCATTCAAGAGATCTAAGGGAACTCATATGGAGATAGAAAATGAAGAACAAGAGTCTCCTTAGGATATGGAAGTTGACCATACTCCTAAGATTTAGAGGGAGGCTACTAATCCTAAAGAAGATGGTGATCTAGTTGAGCCTTCAGAACCTACTAATGGGCCTATAGACATTTTGATTGGTTGTAAGATACCTCTTTGGGCTAGGAAAACAATGCAGGAGGTAGAAAGGTTTGCAGCCCCAAGAGGAACATTCGAAGAAAGCAAGAGACCTCACAAGTTTTCAAGCTACATTGCATTGATGAATCAAATTATTGAGTCTAAACCTTCCAATGTTTAGGAAGCTACTAGTCAACAAGTGTGGAAAGATGATATGGCTGAAGAGTATCAATCCATCCTCAAGAATGATGTATGGGACATCATACCTAGACCTGAAGGAAAATCCATTGTTTCTTCTAAGTGGTTCTTCAAGATCAAGCATGCAGCTGGTGGGAGCATTGAGAACTACAAGGCTAGGTTTGTGGCTAGAGGATTCTCTCAGAAAGAGGGAGTAGACTATGAGGAAACCTTTGCTCTAGTTGCTTGTTATACATCTTCCAGGACCATCATTGCTATTGCAGCATCTAAAGGATGGAAGATACACTAGAAGAACATGAAGACAAATTTATGAATGGTGTGCTCGAGGAAGAGGTATATATTGAGAAACTTGATGGCTTTGAGGTTCATGGGAAGGAGTCTCATGTTTGCAGGCTGAAGAAGGATTTGTACGACCTTAAGCAAGCTCCTTGTGCTTGGTACGAAAGAATTGATTGTTACCTATTAAGCTTATACTTCTCCAAGAATGATGTTGATTCAAACCTATACTTCAATGTAATTGATGGCAAAGCATTACTCTTGGTTCTCTATGTTGATGATTTAATTCTTACTAGAGAAGATCACCTCATTAGAAAATGCAAGGAGTTAGCTTTTGAATTTGAAATGAAGGATCTTGGTCTCATGCACTACTTCCTTGGTTTAGAAGTATGGAAGAAGTCGGATGAGATCATTCTAAGTCAAGGGAAATATACAATTGACATTTTGAAGAGATTTGGTATGATGGATTGCAAATCTATGTCTACATCTATGGAGACCAACTTGCAGAAGCTAAAAGAGGTTGCAACTAGTTCAGATTTGGTGGATCCCATGATGTATAGGAAGTTGATAGGATCATTGATGTATCTAGTCAATACTAGACCAAATATTTTCTATGTAGTGAGTGCACTTAGTCAGTTCATGTGTGAACCAAGGCACATGCATCTAGTTGTAGCGAAGCATATCCTGAGATACTTGTGTGGCATAGTTGGGTATGGCTTAAGATATTCTTTTGATGTGGACTTGAATCTATAGGGATATATTGATTCTGATTGGGCAAGGTGTGTTATTGATCAGAAGAGCACCTCTAGATGTTGCTTCATTTTGGGGTCTATGATGATATCCTGGTGTAGTAGGAATTAGTCTTCAGTGGAACTAAGCATAGTAGAGACTGAGTATATTGCAACTTATGTGGCCGCTCAAGAAGCAATGTGGCTTCGGAAGCTCCTTGCAGGATTGTTTGGGCAATCGATGGATCCGACTGTCATTCATTGTGATAATCAAAGTTGTGTGAAGCTTTCTATCAATCCAGTGTTTCATGACATAACTAAACATGTTGAGATCAAATACCACTACATCTGAGATATGGTATTGAGGAAAGTGATCCAGTTGAAGTATATCACCATTGATGAGTAGATGACATATATTATCACCAAGCGTCTCTCCAGGATAAAGTTTGTGTACTTTCGAAACAAGCTTGGCATGGTGGATAATGAAGCCCTAGCTAAGAGGGAGTCTCAACATCAGTGATCTTCTTTAATACATTTCTCTCTATGAGAGAGATTTGAGGTGTAAGCCCTTGTTAATGCATTTCTCTCTTGAGAGAGATTTGAGGTGAAAAACCCTTGTTTCCACCCTCTAGGAGTAGCCATGGTGGATGTCATGTGTGTGACTCCATGGCCTACATCACATGAGAGAGTCCATGATGAATTTTCTTGTATTTGTGATTTTCACCCTCTGGGAGTAGCCATGGTGAACGTCATGATGAGGTGTCGA
Source organism: Sequoia sempervirens (assembly GCA_007258455.2). Classification (NCBI taxonomy): domain Eukaryota; kingdom Viridiplantae; phylum Streptophyta; class Pinopsida; order Cupressales; family Cupressaceae; genus Sequoia; species Sequoia sempervirens. Next base: position 42,510 of record VDFB02016792.1, on the reverse strand, counting down.
CATCACATTGAGTGATTATGTGATGGGAACTTGTGTACATTTACCATACATGGGAGTAGCCATGATGGTTACTATCACGATGAGGTGATATGTTCCTTTTCCACATATGGGAGTAGCCATGGTGGTTGGCATCATGATGAGGTAATATTTCTTGCATAGTTGGAAGTATTCCTCCCTAGCTGAGAGGGAGTGTTAATGTTGTAGCTTTGGGAATCACTTCTAGCCATGAATTAGAGAAGGGAAATTAAATGATAGCTTCCAACTATTTAATTTATATGTTGTCATGTGAAGAGGTGCTTCACTTCATTTATTTTTTTATCATGTCTTGGTTGACCTCCCTTGATATTTGAATTATTTAATTTGTAATTTATTCTCCTTGTGGCCGACCTTGTTCTTGAAGAGGTTGGACCTCTCCCAAGTAATGTATAAATACAAGATCATCTCTTCTCATTTCATCATCAAGCAAGTTCGATCATCCTCCCTTCAAGTGAAAATTTCCTTCAAGAGAATGTCAAAGATTTCTAAGAGAAGATTTTGATATCTAAGAAGAGAAGATTGTAATTTGTATTTTGCATCTAGAGTTGGTGCTCTTACTTGGCCTTGAATTCAGCCTTATTGTACATGACATTGTTGATTCTTGAATAATATATAAGTGATAGATTGTTCCTAGGTCTTTCTCCCTCAAGTCGATAGTTTTCCCAGGGTATATGTTGTGTTATTGTGTCTGATTTTTGGATCAAATTCTGAGTTCTATATCTAATCATAAAACTAACATTTGATACCTATTAACAAGTTCTAGGTGGTTTGACAAAGCTAGTTGCAAAATTTAGATGTACTCCCTTTGAAAAAGAGACCTAATTGGTCTATTAGGTCAGTGTAGGTTCTTGAATTTGGGTGAGAAGTTCCAAAGTGACCTATGGAGATTTTTGGCTATGTTTGAGAATTCATTGAAGGGTGTTTGAATGTTTCAAGAGATTGTTTTTTGTGTGGTTCTTTGAAAGGAATAGTTGAGAAATTTGGGTCTATAGGCCTACTTGTGAAAGGGGTAGAGTTAGACTGAAAAGGTGTTTGTAATAGTTTTGTGGATCATTTAGTTGTTTGGAATAATTTGAATTGTGTTGGATTGGATAAAAGACACCAAGCTCTACATCAATTGGTATTAGAGCATAGGGTGTAGATATTTTGAAGGAAAAGTTAAGAGTTGCAAGATTGAAGGTGAGAAGTTGAATAGTCAAAGTGTTAAGATGCCTCCAAAAAGAGAAAATGTGGTAAGAAAGATGTAAGAGATGGTAGAGAAGATTGAGAGGGAGATCAGAAAGTTGCAATAATTGCAAAAGAGATTCACAACAAGGTTGGAGAATGTTGAGATAGGACAAAAGAGATGAATGATTGTGGGAGATGAAAGTGAATCTGAAGAGGAAGAAGATGAAGACTTTGAAGATGTAGATGAAGAGTTGGATGAGGAAGAGTAGAAGATGGAAACGCTCCTGAAGGTAGTTAAAGGAAACAAGCATAAGGTAAAAGTTTATTTTCCAATGTATGATGGTACTTTAGATGAAGATGAATTATTAGATTGGATTGCTGCTTTAGACAACTTCTTTGAATGTGAGGATGTATCTAATGAGGAACACGTGAATATAGCCAAGACTAAATTGAAGGGGCATGCATTATTTTGGTGGGATTATGAACAAGTAGAGAGGAGAAGAAGAGCTAAGTCTAAATTTTTTTCATGGGATAAGATGGTAGCTAAGTTAAAAGGTAAATTTTTGTCAAATGATTATGCTATCCAAATGTCAAAAAGCCTTTAAGATTTAAGGAAAACAGAGATGGATGTGAAATCCTATACTAATGAGTTTAATTAACTGAGTATAAGGGAAAGACATATGGTTGATGTTGTTGTGAAAGTGGTCAAGTATCTTAGTGGATTAAGATTTAATATCCAAGATGAAATATGTTTGCATAATCCTAAGAAAATTAAAGAATGTTATCAGATGGCTATAAGAGTAGAAGAAAAAGGGAAAAGGAGACAAGAAAAGTCAACAAGAGGTAGAGGCAGCACTTCTAGGGGAAGAGATATATTTTCTTCTTCAAGAAAAACCAATGAAAGCTAAGGTGATGCACATAAAGGACAAGAACCAATTGTAGATTTCACAGGTGGATTTGGGGGATCAAGAGGAAGATTTGAAGGTCGTAGGAATGAAAATGTATTCAAAGGAAGGTGCTACAACTATAATGACTTTGGAAACCTAGCCTACAAGTGCCCTAAAAAATTTGGGGCTTCATCAAGTGGTGGATAAAGGAAGAATGAAAGAAGAGCTCAAATTGTCCAAGAAGATGAATGCGAGAGTTCAAATTCCAATAGTCTACATGTTGCTCCTAAAGTTGGAGAAATTTTTATGGTGAGAACAACCTTATTTCAAGCATCCAAGGAGAAGGAGATGACTCAAAGAAGGCAATTGTTCAAGGCAACTTGCAAGTGTAAAGGTAAATTGTGTAAAATAGCGATACATTCAGGATCTACATATAACATAGTATCTTGTGAAATGGTTGATAAGTTATAGTTAGAAAGGATCCTTCTTGAAACACCATACAAAGATTCTTGGGTGAGTGATGATCAATCTATTGTTGTTAAAGAGTAAGCATTAGTTGAGTTTCAGATTGGTGAATTTAGGGATAAAGTGTTTTGTGATATTTTACCAATGAATTGTTGCCATTTTCTCCTTGGAAGACCATGGAAATTTGATAGGCACTCAGTCTATGATGGGAGAGCTAACACTTATCAGATTGTGATAGATGGTATCACTTTTATACTAACCCCATTGTAGGAGAGTGGAAAAGAGCAAAGCAAGGAAACCAAGATTATTAGATTGATACAACCATCTCGAATTTGCAGCCACTTCAAGGTCAAGAAAAGAGAGGACAATGAATTTGTAGATTGATACAACCATGAAAGGCAATAAAGAAGGTGAAAGAAAGGTGACTAAGGCTGATCTAGAGAAGGACAAGGGTGAAATCCTTGAGAAGACTGAAAATAAGTTGAAAAGGAAAGAAGGAATTGAGGTTGGGACAATATTTTTTCCAATAGCTGCTAAGGAAGTTGTAGGGAAGTCAAGAACTGATAATACAAAGGTAAGCCAATCTATCAAGACAAAGGTTATTGGGAAAGGAAATATGAACAAAGGTGCATGGAAAAGAGAAGGTGGTTCAAGGACAAGAGAATAGTTTCAAATGTGAAGTCAGAGATAAGGAAGAAGCAGTTGAACTCTAGATTGGGAAAGGTGTGTTTTCAGGTGTTAAAGCAAGCAAAAGATTAGTTGCAAGTAAAGGGAAATTCAAGAGGCATTTATTAGGGCAGTCTGTGCAAAAGAAACTAAAGTTAGGTGATAAGAATTTTGATTATAGAGATGGTGTTGCAAGACAATAGCCTATGGTCTAGAGAAAAAAGAAACGAACAAATTAAGAGCAAGGAGATGTAGCAGACAAGTTGGAGCAATCTATAGTTTCATTTCCAGGAGACTTGGAAAAGCTTCAAGGGTGGTTGTATGGTGCAGGAGCACCAATCTATTTCTTCTAAAAAAATTCAATTTTTCTTGGTGATAGGTTTTTTTAGGGGTTTGTGTTTTTTTGGTGTGTTAATAAGGTCTAAAAGGACCATTATAATGTTTTAGGAGCCCTTTTTTTGTTAAAAGATGCAGTGTTGTCAAAATGATGCTAAAAAATGCAAGAATTGTAGATAAGGGTTTTTGAAGGGTTTTAGTGTGTTAAGTATTGGGTTTTAATAAATAAGGTCTTATTAGGTCATTTAATATTGTAATGAGTCTTTTTAATGGTCATTAGGAGGTTTTGGGGGTTAAACTACAAAATTGTCAAAAGTTGTCAATACAAAAAATGTAAAAGTTGCTAAATTGCACTCATGAGAAGTCCAACAATCATTGAAACCTAAAAGGTAGTTTGAGAAATTGGGATGGATTGGATTGTGTTTAAAAAGGTTGAAGAACCTCAAGGAAGGAGGTTAGAAACTCTATTTTGAAGATTCATCAATAAAAACTCCTAATTTGACAGTAATTTTCTATATTTTTGTATTCATTTTAGAAGTCATAGCATCTTGTATGTGACCGTACAATAGCATATTATTCAAATACTTGTGGAAGTTATTTGAGACTAGTATTTTATTTTATTTGAATCCATTTTTAGGAAGATTCATTGAATTTAAGGTGTTATTTTGTTAAGTCACTGCAGACAGGTCTATAAGTGTAAATTTTAGGGTTTGAGGTTCCTCTAATGGCATAAAGCCCATTCCACCTTTTTTCCTCCCTAAAGCTAATTGGAATGGGCTCATAATAGGTTTTTTAGGATGGTATAGCAGTGGGTCTAGTTTGTATGAAGGGTTTTGGGAAGTTTTGTTGACTGTCTTATGGTAAATTTGTGAATTAAGGTATGAAAATGAAGGAATTGTGAGGGTGTTTGATGAAACATTGTGAGTAGAGGTTGTGTGAAGGTTTTGTGAGTGTGATCAAACATATTAGAGATTTTTGGATGTGGTGGTAGGGTTGTAAGAGGTTGGAAACATAGAGAAACAATAAACCCTATCCTTAATAAGTGGAAAATGAGGGTTTTCTAGAACGGTGGCTAGTTGAGGGTTTGTGATTCTAAAAGTTATTGAATTGGGCCTTTTGATAGTTGTTAACAAGGTTTGGGTGGTTTGAAAAAACTTGTTGCAAAATTTAGATGTACCTCCTTTGAAAAAGAGACCTAATTGGTCTATTAGGTAAATGTAGGTTATTGAATTTGGTGAGAAGTTCAAAAGTGACCTATGAAGATTTTTGGCTATGTTTGAGAATGCATTGAAGGGTGTTCGAATGTGTCAAGAGATTGGTTGTTGTGTGGTTATCTAAAAGGAATAGTTGAGAAATTTGGGTCTGTAGGCCTACTTGTGAAAGGGGTAGAGTTAGATTGAAAAGGTGCTTTGTAAGAGTTTTGTGGATTAGTTAGTTGTTTGGAATAATTTGAATTATATTGGATTCGATAAAAGACACCAAGCTCTACATCAGATTTATTTTTCATATCTTATCAAATGTTTAAAGCAAAGAAAATCACTAAATTGTCTCTTCATAACATATCCCCATCTACTTTCGACACTCCCATCCTAGACGAGACAATGCTTCAACCTGAGCTTGAACCACCAAATCTATATCAACCATCAATACACACTTCTCCTTCATCATCCAAATGCCTAAGAGATAATGAAACCAACCCCCTCATGCTCCCTCACATAAAACACGTTTATAAAGTAAAAGAGAAAGTGATTGACCCACCTCCTATGGTTCCTTCTATCCCTCCCCTTAGGGAAGAAAAGGAGCCTATGGTGGATCATACCGCTCTTACACCTACATAACTTCAAAATAGAATCAAAAGAAACTAAGGTGTTAGGGAGCATAGGCGTCTATGTCCTCTCTTTGCTCATCAATTACAAACTAAAGAAAATAGAGAAAATCAACCTCCACCCTTGACAGAAGCCATGCATGATGACCCTCCTCCCTAATCACAACAAAATGATCCAATAAAACAACCACAACTCATAATACACACATCAATAGAAATTGTCATTTGTCCTCCAGTTGTCATTAATTTGGATGACGATGATGGGATCACTAAAATAGATGAAGAGGTGCATAATGATCTGAATACATTATTCTCCTCTTCCATGAGCTTAAATAACAAATATCCTACAACAAGTGTAGAACCTAGCACTTCACCTAGTTCAGTCCTTAATCTTGTCCCTCTAGCCAGTTGTCCACCTTTTGAACATGATTGGGAGGCGGATGACTTGTTAGATGGTTGACTTGCATTCACCTTGCTAGCCTTTTACATTTTTCTTTTCTTTTTCTTTTGAGCTTGTTTGTGTGTATTGTGTTCCCCTGTAATGTGATGTTTAATGATCTCCTCTCTTTGTGACATTCTTCTATATGTCGTATATTACTTTATCCCTTGACTTTTCTTTTTGTGTTTTCCTTTTAGGGATGACACAAAGCATTGAGATGCCCTATGTCTCTTCCATGTTGACCCACAAGGTACCTTTATTTTATTTTTTTCTTTTGTGTTTTCCTTTTGGGGATGACGCAAAGCATTGAGACACCCTATGTCTCTTCCATGTCAACCCACAAGGTCCCTTTATTTTCTTTTTTTCTTTTTTACTTTCCTTTTGGGGATGATGTAAATCATTGAGACCGCAATGTATCTTTCATGTTGACCCAAAATACCCCTTTTCCTTTTTCATTTCGCTTGTGTTTTCCTTTTAGGGATGACACAAAGCATTGAGACCGCAATGTCTCCTTCATGTTGACCCAAAGAAAAATTATTTTTCTTTTGCATTTTTGTTTTCTTTTTGCTTGTGTTTTCCTTTTGGGGACGATGCAAAGCGTTACGACATCATATGTCCCTTCCATGTTGACCCAAAATGGATTTTTCTTTATTTTTTTCTCTCTTTGTGTAATTCTTCGAGTTCTATGTATTCAGGGAATGATGACAGTTCTAAGCTCTTTAATCAAAACATTGCAACAACAAACATACTAACCTCAAATCCATAGATCCCTTGTGTGTTTGGTGTTCTCATGTTGGGGGAAACCCCTTTCTTTTCTTTCTTTTTCCTTCCTTTCACATGATGCAGCCTTACTCAGAAACGTATGAATTGGAATAGGAGATTTCCAAGTTGGCTCTCATGTCTTGTTTAGTTTTGCATTTTTTATTTTCTACTTTAAAGTACAATTTCTCATAGAACAGTATGTAGCAATTCCTTTAAAGTGGGGGAATACATTGGCATTATTCATTTTTTTCTTGGTTCTTAGTGCATCTTTGTTACTTTATACAATACGTTTGTCACTTTGTGGATGACATTGGGTGTGATGTATTTCATAAGCATGATCTCTCTTAGCATATTACATTCCTCTTAGTGGCCTAATGCAACACAATGCATCCCCTAATTTGTGAATTTTCTATTCTTTGATTGGTCCTCTCTTGGAGACATTAGACACAATGTTCCCTAAGTTAAAGACCTCACATGAACTAAGCAAGACTCATTTGAACATTCTTTTTCATGTTGCATTTACATGGCCACCTTGCATAACACAACTTGCAAGCCTATGGTGCCATTGCATTTGTTCAAGAGTTCTAAGCATACGAAGCTTTGCCTATCTCATGAAGCATGAAACAACATTTTTCTTTATGGGACCTTATTAAAGTTATCAAGAGGTATAACTTTAGTATGGTTGAGTGGGAAAGCCCATTCTGAGGCATTAATTTTCCCCATAGCCACCTTGTGGATTTCTCACCCCACGGACAACAAAAAGTTTCATGGCCCCAAAGTGAGTATACTTGGGCCTTCTCACCCGATGGACAACCATGAGTTCCATCACCCTAGATTCAGTACACATTTCCAAACAAACAACCTAGATCTGATAAAAAATAGGCTGGAAAAATGATCAAAGCTTGATTTGACTTTTTGATTCCTTTTCATCATTTTCATGTGTGTTCCTTTGCGCTCATTTTTGGTTTGCCACGAGATCTTCATCCTGGGGGCTTGATCATCCCTCTATCATTTTTGTCTCATCTTACCAACATGATTACATTCAAACCCCTCTTGATTGCATGTTTGGCTAGCACTTTAGTGTGAGTTTGAAGTAGTTTTATCCTCTCACTAAAGTGGGGGCTAATCGTGGACACAGAAAAAGTAACCCTTTTAATTTTTCTCATGTTCAAGCCCTCCTAGTGGACTTTGCTTGATTTTTCCTACATTTAATGTTGTAATGTGGCCAACATGTTCACATTAGGTCTTGAACCCTTGTGAATTATTAAGATTTCTACGATGTCTTGTAAAAGTGTTGTGAAGTGTTATAACCCACTTTCACACTTTTCTAGGACCCTTTCATTATAATTCACTCAAATAACTTCTTTTTATCACTTACCAAGTCTTATTTCAAAGTGTTTTAAAGATTTGTAACAAAATATCATGCTTTTCTAGACTTTTCATCAATAATTCAACCCTTTCTCATGTTTAAATGACCCCTTAATGCACTTTCCGGCCCTACCTAAGTGTATTTTTGAGGATATTCTTGTTAAACATTATTTAATACACTTTAATTTTTGAAACCTAGTGAAATTTCCCTAGTGGGACCAAGTTTCCATCTAGGGTGACTTAGTCCCACTGGGCACAAAAATCAAAATAATTTTAATTTCTTGGCGGGATTTTATTCTCTTACCCTTGAGGTCGGCCTGTGATGTGTTATTTTTGATAAATTTAGGAAAATCAAGTATAAATAAGGTGTTTTCCTCTCATTTTACCCCCCATTCATTCAAGAATTCATTCATCTAATCATTCAATCAATTATCAAGTATTCAAGCACTCTAAGCACAATCAAGTCATCCATTGGAGCACTTCATTGCATATCTTCAGATTTCTACATCAAGGGTTTGGCGAGTTCTTGACATTGCATGTTGTTTATTCATCATTATCTTCTCATTTCATTTCATTTCATAGGGTTTGATTACCAAATCAGGAGTTGACCAAGGCAAACCCCTATACTCTAACCCTTAACCCTTTTTCCCCTCTTTGCATGTGTGTTTGCAGGTCTTGTATGTAAATTCGTTGGTGCAGGAGCACCCAAGCTCATTAGGAGTCAGTTGAAGAGTCAGGAGAGTGCAAGAGACATGAAGGTTTTTACATCATTCCAAAGCATCAATTATGATGTCTTGAAGCCTATAATGGCATTTGACATGGATGAGAGTAATTGGAAGATCAAAAGTCCTAAGGGTCCTGATAAGGATCCTAGGACCAAATTGCAATGTAAATGGAACAATCATGTTCTAGGAGGTTAGATAGGAATATAGTCCTTTAATTATGTCAAATAAGGTTAGATGTTAGAGATTCAATAGTTTTTAGGTTGTAGGAATCAATAAAATAAGAGTTGGAAAATTCAGATTTTTGAATTCCAATTTGGGCGGGTAAATGAGTTTTAGGAGATTTAAGCACTTTAATGAAATAAAATCAATGAAAAACAGTTTGGGCAGTTGGGGAATGAGTTTATAACCCAAAAATAATCATTTTTATGGAGGTTGGGCGTTTGGAGAGGAGACTGTACAGACTGCTACATGAAATAGTGAAAAAAGCACAGTTTTCTTGCATTTTCTTGAGTCTTTTTGATGATCTATTGATTCCTTTTGAATTTATAATCAATTGGATGGTTTAAGAACCTGTATTTACTTTCAATTAACCTTTTGAATGATTTTCTAGACATTAGGAATCAGTTTTTGTAACAAATTGCTGACTATCTTGAGGAATAACACAAAATTTTCACTAGTTTTGGTGGTTTTCATGGATGATTGATCCATTTCAAGGTAGAATGCTGCTGTGACCTATGAAATGGATCATTCCTAACATGTATCATATATATTTGACAAAATAATGTGCAGGAAAGAGGAATATTAAGGTGTACACCAAGATTGGACAATGCAAAGTGCATGAGGATGGGGGCTAAGGTATAGCAGCAGGAGATATGCCTTAATAAGTGGAATTTTTTTGAGTTTGGATTGATTTATTATGTTGATATAATGGTGAAAAGTCAAAGAGATGGATTTGGAAGTGTTTGGAAGGCCAAGATCCAAGAAGCCCTAGTTTTTGAGGCAAGTTAAGGAGGGTTTTGTGTTTGAGCATGTTATAGGTGTCATAGAGGTCTAAAAACCTGGAATCCTTGGTTTTGAGTCATTTTAAGGGACTGTTGAAAGTTTCATGGTCAGGGGTTGAGTTTAAATGGGGGTTGCTTTGGAAAAGAGGGCTAATTAGGCCTAGTTTTTGAGGAGATAGCAGATTTTGGAAGGGTTTTTCTGAAGCAAGTGATATCAAGGTTTGGATATGTTGTTTGAAATCATAAAACACATCTTAATTAGTCATTATATTGGAGGGTCCTTTGGAAATTTTGAGAGAAAAGTCAAAAAATCCTTTGCTAGAGGCCTAGTTGGGCTAGAAGGCCTAATTAAGGTGAAAAAGTGGATTTTGTTCAAAATAGAGGTTTGGGGCTTTGATTTCATTTAAGACAAGTGTAATTGTGTCTATTAAGAGCATTCCAAGGGTTTGGGTCCATAAAGAGAACATACAAGTGATTAGTGCATCATTAAGCCTTGTCTCCATTAGGGTGCTTGGAAGGGGGTTAGAAATTGCATCACTTTAATCCTTGAAATCTGTGTGTTTCTTTCAAAGTCCCTGACCCTCTGCATCATTCTTTACAGATTTTGGTGTCAAAAATTGGTGAAAAATCCTTCAAAGTGAACATAACCCTAATTGAAGTTTGGAGACCTCTTTTACCCCGTTTTCTACAGATTCAGATTCAAACTTCTGTTAAAAAACCAAGTGCAGATCGAAGGCTACAAAATCCTGTCTTGAAATTCCAAAAATCCCTAGGTAGACTAAGTCACCATCTATTGTGAATTAGTCCCACTACTAGGCCTAAAAAATGATTTTTACGTTTTTGGACACCCATTTGGCAAATTCCTGTTTTGACAGATTTTCTCTGAAATTGGACTAAGTCGCCTAGCTTGGCGTAAGTTTCCCAGTCAACATTTCTGATCAACTCTACAAGATTCTAGAGTCTCTCTACATCATATTCTTGATTCTAGGTGCACCTCTCCAGTTCTATTTGATTATGTCATCATTTACTTGTATTCTTAGGTGTTTTTGCATATTACAGTGTTTTCCAACACTTTGCATTTCACTAGTTTAGCATTAATAAATCATCTATTTTTCATTTCATTACATTTAGATATCATATTTAGGCACATTGCATCCATCATAGCATTAATATTTAAATGCATACATTTCATTTTTTCCCCAATCTTTCTCCTTTTAGGTAAAAAACCCTAGAGGGAGCTTAAAGCATTCGGGTGTCAAAATATTTGTTAACAGTAATCTCATCCTCCAAATAACCTTTTCAAAGAATAGTGATGTTTCTTACATATATAGAGCTACCTATAATATAGAGGGATTCACTACTCACAAGTTCTCTTCACTTAGAGAGCCTCACAAGGTGAACTTCCCTATACTGCCTCAATGGAATATTGACGAGTGTTTCAAAATCTGAAAGAGTAGGTCACAAAGGTTTTCTGGAAAAACTGACAAGCTCTCGGCCAAAGGACATCAACATAGAAAATGGATGACAATGCGGCACACTGGCATGTCAGAGGCACGTTGGTATCTCATATGGACCATAGACTGAGTTTATCATAGAAAATGCCTAGATGACTGCTAGCAAACAAATTACTAAGAATTGGCAGAATGCGATAAAGTAGTAGAACTGAAGTAAAGTAAAGAATAGATGAAAAAGATAAGGAGAAGATAGGAAGGAAACACTTACAACCATGCGAATGATGAAGCTTCCTACTCGTGAGTCTCTTCAACACCTGCACACAAGAGGGAGACAAGAATTGTTGGGTGGTTGTATAGGGGCCTGCCTTAGTTAGACCCTGTTTTGGTGTTCCCACCTCCACGGACAACCAAGAAGATAGAGAGAAAAGTAGAAATGAAGTAAAGAGCACTAAAGCACTACAAAATAGTGTTATGCTACTCAACCAAGTAATAAAGGAGAGGATTGAAAGATTACCACCTCCACCAAGAGCGCTCAAGGCTAATGGGGGAGAAAATGAGAGGAACTCAAGCCTATGCTACCATGGTGTTTGTTCCACACTTGCTCTACTGAAGTGTTGGAGTGTTGATGTTGTTGTTGTGAAGTGTAAAGTGTTTTGCTAGGATGCTTAGAGCTGCCAAGAGTGAGCTCAATTCTTGGGAGAGGATGTGAAGAGCCTTGAGGAGATGGTGAAGCTTGTGAATGAAGTCCAAAAGTTGTGTAGAGATGAAATGCTTGTTCAAGGGATGAATTTGAAGAAGAGATGAAGAGAAACAACCATATTTGGGTCAATTGACTAGATAGGGAATTACAAATTGACCCCCAATGGGAAGTGTAATGCCTCTACAAGCTCCACATGTGAGAATCTTTTAGGGATGTAAGTGTGTTGCGTAGACATCTACATGCCACACAGGAATCCCTCATATAAATGCCTTCATTGATGCTTAAAACAGGCATCAAGTGTGATGCGAGCAGTGGGCTTAGGTGGAATTAAGCCTCTAAACTTGGTTTGGACAAGAGATGTAGATGATAGGAAAAGCACTAGTGGTAGTGTCTTCTTCCTAGGGAAGAAGTTGGTGTCTTGGTTGAGTAAAAAGTAGAATTCCATTTCGCTATCTACTATTGAGGCAGAGTATATTGCTACTACAAATAATTGTACTCAAGTATTGTGGATGAAACATATGCTAAAGGTTATCAGAGTGGTATATGATGAGCCTATTTCCATATACTATGAAAATTCAAGTGCAATAAACATATCAAAGAATCTAGTGCTACACTCTAAGACCAAGCATATATCAATCAAGTTTCACTTTTTGAGGGAGAAAGTGAGTGAGAAAGAAATTAGACTGGAGTATGTTCCTACCAAAGAGTATATTATAGGAATTTTCACCAAATCGTTGCCAAAGGATACCTTTGAGTATCTCAAAGGGATGCTAGGGGTAATTACCCCTCTTGATAAGAACTAAAGATGCATTTGCATGCATCAATCCATGTGCATCATAGCTATATCCTAATCCAGATTGATGTTTTTGTGGCTGCTACTGAGGGGGAGTAGTCAAATGTGTAGATATGTGGTTTAAATATTTTATGTGGAAAGATAATGCTTATATTTTCCATTGATGTTAAAGAGGGAGAAGAGCAATGTGAAAATCAGAATGAGAACAAGAGTCTTGTGGAAGAAAAGAGTTAGAATCTAAGGGGGAGTAAGTGTTGATTGAGAGTTGTGTTGATGTTGTTTTTCACATCACATGTTTCTATCAATTCCAAAGGGGGATATTGTTGGATGTTGCGGTTGTTTTGCTGATATGTGGTTGTCATTGATGTTAACACTATTAGCATTGATGTATTAGAAGTTGTATATGTTGAGGATATTGAGAAAATTGTTAAAGAAAGAGTTGCAGGTTGTCAGTGGAACAGTGAAGGTCATGAAGGTATCTTGCTTAGTATGTTGATGATCAGTTGTTGTGGACTAAATGGTTTATTGGTGAGTGTTTCTAGATTATCCACCAAAAGTTTCAAAGGTCTGCATGAAGATTTGATCATGTTATGAACAGTTGTGTTCTAACAATTTTTCTGTGGCTTCAATTAGTGTTCCTAAATGAAGTTGGTGTGATTCTAGTAATTTCAGTTACTATGGATGCTTCTTTGATGGTTTTTAATGCTTGTGGATGTTTCTAGTTTGTGCTCTATCCTTGTTGCACGTTTGTGTTGATCAGTGTGCTCATGGTCGGTGATTTTTCTCTTATGTGTTTGGGTTTTCATGTTCTTGGCAGACATGGTGGTTGTAACGTGTTGTGGATCCTCGAAGATCTAAATTTGAATGTTTGGGGAACTCGAGGATATTGTTTTAGGTCTTCATTATGTTGTGGCCAACGATGTGTGATTGCCATTGAAAATTCTTTTGTAAATTTGGGTCAGCATCATGTACATGTTTTATATTTTCATATTTCTTTTTTGGTCGACAGAGTTGTTGATGTAATTCCACATGGAAGATATATAAGAGCGATTATTTAAGCAAAGTAAAGTTTCCAAGTGAATTTTTCAAAAGAAAGTGTGTGAATAGTGATTCAATCATTTGATTACAGAGCAGAGTGTGAAGAAGTTTGAGTGAAGTGTGGAGTGTTCTTGTGCTTAACTAAAATGATAATCAGGCTTTTGTAGAAGTTATTTTATCAGTTCATACCCTACAGATCTAATTTGTATTGTTGTAACACAATGCATCTTCTTCGGGAAGTGAGCCCTCTTGTATTTGAGCAATGAGCTCTAGGTAGTGTGCCTGAATGAATGTGCATTCCCATTATTCTTCATTATACTTTTAACAGGTTATAATATTCTAGACTAACATCCACCATGGTTTTTCCCCTAATAGGGTTTCCACGTAAAAATCTTGGTGTTCTTTGTGTTTCTGATGTGTTGATTGTTTATGGTTTAATGTTCATTCATCAGTTATGAGATTAAGTTAAGTTTGAAAAGTTTGAATATTCTATGACAACTGATTCACCCCCCCTCTTAGTTGTCTATCCTTGTTTTTCCATAGAACTTTGCAAAATCCGAGAGGGTGATCCCTACAATGTATCTTTAGATACTCTTGTTCCAATTATCATATACATTGTAATTCAAATAGATAATTCTCCTTTAATTGTTTAACATATAAAATACCTCAAAGACCTGGCTAGTCTTCATGGAATCATACTTAAGCATGAGAAAATCTTATAATTCAGCTCGACATACATTCACATAGAAAATGGATATTAAGATTGATTTGAATGTAGCTGCTATGAAAGATCTAGGAAACAATAACATTAAATGAATAGTGCCTTATCCTAGGGCAGAGAATTCTAAATCATATAATTGAAAAAATGCAACAAAATTATTCCTATCATAGAAAAGCCTATCAATGATGCCTAAACACCATTAATACCAAAAACTTAACCAACAATACTTAATGATCTGTAAATACACTCACATAAACCTTCATTCATGTTAATGCAAATTTAACTCATTCTTTGAATAAGTGTAATAACAATGAATAAACATTCAAGGAAAGATAAGAAGATGAATTAAAGTAATCTTTGATTGCTTTGTATTCATAATCTATGCAAATTATACAATGGAGAATGCTGGCATTGAATATTTTCCATTTATATCTCAAAATATCATAATATTTTTATCATATTCACCATTACAAGATTCAAAAGACTCTTAGAACCCAAACAAACTCATATTCTGTTATCTAGACCTGGTTACAAAACTTCTCTTAGATCAATATACTGGCAACCCCATACAATTGGCTTTGAATTCTCCTTTTTAAGAACAAGGAAGCAAAACAAGCCTCAGGTAAAATTGTACACATGTCATGTTTTCACTTGACAATCACTTTTACATTCAAAGGAAATTATATTTTCAAAAATATGAGGGAGAATTTCACATAAGACAAAAACCATTTCTCATTTGTTGATTAAGATTCTCTCACCTTCCAAAAGGCTCTTTAGTCGATGTGGATTATTCCTTCCATGAGCAATGCATTTGTTCCACATGCTCCAAAACTTGTAGACGAAAAAGCATAAAATGAAGAAAGATGAAAACACCAAATCACTTCCACATCCGCATTCCATGTCATCACATTTGAACTTGAGAGAGTACAATAACTGAACATTGACATATCTAAGGCCTAATATGTACTAGTTCTAGACCATGTATTGTACTTTTCCTGCCTTTTCCATAGTTTTTGCAAACATAAGACCAAAATTTTCAATCACCATTCCAAACTGTAGTAGACTATAAGCCCAAGATGTCAATATTTTTGGATTTCCATAGCTCAAATTCTTCCTTAGTAGGCCAATCAAACCCCATAATCTTATTTGTCTTTTTTCTGTATGGGCTATATTTGACCACCAACTGATTTTCCTCTTTGTCAAACTCTTTGAGGAAGATCCTTGTGTGGGTTAGCTTATCCATATTTTTGTTCAACATTTCCACATCTACTCCATCACAGATTAATTTGTCCTGAGTGGCTTTCACCTTATTTTCTTGGTCCTTCCATTCATGCAAATGTTTAACCTCGCAATTTTCATCTAAAATGTCTAGAAGAAGAATAAAGATCCACTCATCAAACCTCTTCACTAATTCCCTAATTTTCATTTCCAAAATTGATGGCACTTTCAAATTTTTCAAATTTGAGGTGCCCATTTAGAAAAATTTTCCTATGCACACTTAGAAGTGCACCTCAAAAATCTGCCCATGTGCCCTAATTTGGAGGGTCATATTTTCGAGCCAGTTGATTTCATGCAAAACCCCTTTGTGGACCCATTCATGTGGCATATGTGAGTAGGTATGTAAATTTTAAGCTTCCCCTAATGATTTTTGACAAGGTTTTGAAAAGCAAATCTAGAGGGTTTTGGCACTTTTTTGTTGTTTGCAAACTTTCAGTTTTGCAAAATAGCCTCATGTTTGAGCTTGCATTTCACAAATGGATGATTGTCATGATGAAAGGATTTTTTCTCTAAATTCAAAAATACCTAAATGTGCTCCCTAGTCTAGTTTCAAAGCCTCATGATCTGATATGCTATTTTTTCAAGATCAAAAGCAAATGTAGTTTGTTCAGTTTTACACCTACATTTTCTAAAACTTTTCAAGGAGGTCAACTTCAACATTCAATATATTTTGATGAATGATGATTCAAGAAAATCCCTCTCCCACACATTTTCACTGCATCTAAATGAGTTTGTCTATCCAGTGGTAGCTCTCGAGAAGTTGAATTTTTTTTTTCAAAATGATGATCAGGTGAGTTTTAATTGATTATGAACAAGTGCAATTGTAGAAAAGTTTGAGTAAGAAACTTTTTTGATTAATATCTTTCACCTCAGAATCTCTTTTTTTGAACTATATTTTGCACTCCATTCTTGGGTCAAATTTCTACATTCCTATAATTTTTCATGACTCCATGAAGTCATTTGATTGGTTTTCAAGGGCAATTCCAGAGCCCACTTGACCAATTTTGACCATTCTTCAAAGTGCCTTGCTACGCCCTTAATATTAGTGTACATCAGGCTATGAATAGTCGGCTTGTGGCTATCTTAACTCTCTATTAAGTCATATTATCATTAGTATATTGTTATTTAGTTGTTTAGGTTGGCCTATATCTTATATAGGTGTGTCTAAGTCGGCCTAGGTGATATCCTTGGCATAAATAGGTATATATAGGAGGTTGTGAGTCTTATTTCATCATCAAGTTGTGAAGTGTGTTCTCATTAGAGATATTTGGAGGTTTTCCCCCTTGAAGTGGCTTGTTATTCTTAGTTATTATCAAGTATTTGTAGCATATTTCATATCATATTCTTCTATGGTGCAAGTTATTTCATAACAAGTGGTATCAAAGCATGATCTTGGCACTGTAGAGGCAAGGTTTTTCTCAATTTTGGAGGCGATTTTGGGAAGAGCATATCTTTCATATTTTGGAAAAGAAATTTCTAATTTTTAAAGGGTTTTGAAGAACATATTGAAGAAGCTATAGTCTAGATTTTAGAAGAATTGGAGCATAATTAAGTGAATTATTGCAGAATTAGGGTTTCTACACTAATTTTTTGGAATCTACATATCTCGTACATCTTGTCGAATTGGAGTCTGATTTTTATTGGGGTTTTGAAGAATTAATAAAGGAGATTACAATAAATTTTTTAGAGAATTTTTGTTTCATTTGTGTGATTTATTTCAACATTAGTGGTTTCCATCATGACGGGGCCTACAACAAGGGGTAAAAAGAATGTTCACTCTGGGGAAGACCCCTGATAAGGATGGGGTAACAATTGAGGATATTAATCCTAATGAGGAAATAAATAAGGTCAAGGAAGAAATTTCTTCAATTAAGATGAATATGTGTGACCTAAGAAAAATGTTAAGCACCTACATGGTTGAACCAAGAAAGGAGTTCTCAAGTGCCCAAGGTGAAAATTCTAAGTCAGCTACCATTGACACAAGCTTTAGTACTCCTATGGGATCTAGGAATTTATTTCCAAAAGTGGATATGTGCAAGTTCGATGGTAAGGATCATCTAACATGGATAAACCAAATGGAGAACTTTTTTGAAGTACACCAAATCCCAAATGGACAAAAGGTTAGGATGGCTTCCCTATATCTAGAACCAAATCAATTCATTTGGTATAGTTGGCTTTGCACTCATCGAAGGAAAAAGGGGCTCACTGTCTCATGGTCAATTTTTATAGAGGAACTCCAAGCACAATATAGCAATAGCGTGACAGACAACTTCTTCAGCGAGCTAGCTAAACTTCAACAAACAAGATCAGTTAAGGATTATATTCAGCAATTCCAAAATCTATCCTTAAGAGTGGATACAATTACAAAGGAAAACTTGAATGACTTATTCTTGGGTGGTCTCAAGGATCACATTCAACATGAGGTATCAATGTTTAGCCCTAGTTCCATAAATGAGTCTTTTATCTTAGCACGGTAGAGAGTATTTGATTTCCTAAGAAACAAGGGCTAATGTGACAAGAGAAAGGATATTCAACACAGAGCTACTAAGCTAACTCCACAAAATTGAGGAGAAGAGAAAAGTTTGTGTTTCAATTGTGATAGAAAATACAGTGAGGACATAAATGTGAAAATAAATTCTATATTGAAGGTCAGGTGAGAAGAAAGAGAACCCATACTAGAGGATGAAAGGGAGTCAAATGAGGAATCACATGATTCTCAACCAATCATTTCTTTTCATGCACTCTCAGGTTTCAGTGCTCCACAAACTCTCAAGGTGGTGGGGTTCCTAAAGAAGTAGAAGGTATCAACGTTGATCAACTCAGGTAGTACTCATAATTTCATCAACAAAAAGTTAGCTACTCGTCTAAATTGTTTCATATATCTAGCTCTAGAGTTTCAGGTTTTGATTGTAGATGGTGGTGCAGTTAGTTGTTTAGGGAAGTGTCAGCATTAAATTATCCATGGGATATTATCAACTTGATACCCCAATATATGCGATATCCATGGGTGCAACAGATATTGTTTCGGGAGTACAATGGCTTACTACATTAGGAATGATTGAGATGAACTTCCAAGAACTATTCATGATATTTCAATCAGCAAGAAGGCTAGTAGAGCTAAGGGGGTTGAAGGTGAAATCCCCACAAATGGTAAGCTCTCATCAAATGCAAAAGTTGATTAAGAAAGGAGTGGATGGATTTGTGGCCCAACTATGTTCATTAGAAGTCTCTCAATCTATTGCTCCTACTCATCCATATTTGCAAGCTATAATTGATTGTCACTCATTTGTTCTTGGAGATATGCCTAAAGGACTTCCTCCTAAGAGGGATCATGATCATGCCATACAGTTAGTCCCAGGGAGCCAACCACCGAACATCAAGCCTTACAGGTATCCACACATACAAAAGAGTGAGATAGAAAAAATTGTTGAAGAGATGCTAGAGGCAGGAATCATCAGGTATAGCCAAAGTGCTTACTCCTCGCCTATGGTGGTGGTATGTAAGAAGGATGATACCTAGCACATGTGTCCAAATTATAGAGTGCTCAACATGTACACCATTAAAGATAAGTTTCCAATTCCATTCACTGATGATTTGCTAGATGAATTGAATGGAGCTATGTATTTTACCAAGTTAGATCTTAGATTTGGTTATCACCAAATTTGGATTAAGGAGGAAGATATTTGTAAGACAACATTTCGTATTCATGAGCATCATTATGAATTTTTGGTGATGCCATTTGGTCTTACCAATGCACCATCTACATTCCAAAGTTTGATGAATTCCATTTTTAAGAAGTTCTTGAGAAAGTTTGTGTTAGTATTCTTTGATGATATATTGATTTATAGCAAGACTTGGGAAGAACATTTGCTACATGTGGACCAAGCATTACAAATACTTGAAGATCATAAAATCTATGCTAAGTAACTTGCACAATAGAAGAATATGATATGAAATATGCTGCAAATACTTGATAATAACTGAGAATAACAAGCCACTTCGAGGGGGAAAACCTCCAAATATTTCTAATGAGATCACACTTCACAACTTGATGATGAAATAAGACTCAACTTCCTATATATACCTATTTATGCCAAGGATATCACCTAGGCCGACTCAGACACACCTATATAAGACATAGGCCAACCTAAAAAAATAAATAATAATATACTAATGATAATATGACTGAATAGAGAGTTAAGATAGCCACAAGATGACTATTCATAACCCGATGTACACTAATATTAAGGGCGTAGCATGCCTCCCTTCTTCAAAGAAGCATTGTCCTCAATGCTAATCAAGTTTGGATACTTTTGAATGAACTCCTCGTCCTCCCATGTTGCATCTTCAATTAGAAAATATTTCCTTGTAATGAGGTAACTTGGAATTGTTGATGTCACCAGCTTCTTCATGTGTGTTTGGAAAATTAACTTCAGCTCCAAGATGTGTCTTCCCTTTACATCAAGCTCTTGATGGCGATGAATATGTTCTTCCTTTACTTGAACCTTTTGATGTGTGAAGTGTTCTTTTGGTCTTACAGAGGTGGAGTATTTGGGACACATAGTTTCACATGAAGGAATAAAGGTGGACCCTAACAAAATTAAGGCTATCATGGAATGGCCTATTCCAAAAACCATTAAGAAATTGAGAGGTTTCTTGGGATTGATAGGGTACTATAGAAGATTTGTGAAGAATTATGGTATTATAGCAGCACCTCTCACCACTCTATTGAAGAAGGATTCTTTTCATTGGAATGAGTCGGCCAATACAACATTTGAGAGATTGAAGGAGGCTATGTGTACAACTCCAATGCTTGCCACTCCTGACTTCACCAAGGAATTCATTGCGGAATGTGATGCTTCTGGAAATGGGATAGGAGCAGTGCTCATGCAAGAAGGTTGACCAATTGCTTTTGAGAGTCGTCAATTAAAAGGTAAGAATCAACTAAAACCTATTTATGAGAAGGAAATGCTAGCAATACTCCATGCAGTGAAACAATGGCAGCCTTATCTATTGGGTAGAAATTTCAAGGTTAAGATAGATCATGATAGCCTAAAATATTTTTTGGAACAACGACTATCTTCTGAAGAGCAACAAAAATGGGTCATTAAGATGTTAGGATATGACTTTGAGATTGTATATAAGAAAGGGAAAGAAAATATTGTCGTAGATGCACTATCAAGGAAGGATGAGAAAGATGAAGCCTTATTGTGTGCCCTTTCAATATTACAAACAGAATTTGGTGGAGGAAGCCAAAGCATAGTGGAAAAATGATGTTGCGACAAGTAATCTCATTGAGCAATTAAAAAGTGATCCTAGTAGTTCGGATAAGTTTTGTTGGAAGGGAGATACTCTTTGGTCTAAAGAGTGTTTGTATCTTTGCAAGAATTCCAACCTTAAAATCAAGATTCTCACAGAGTTTCATGAGTCTCCAGTGGAAGATTTGGTCATTAGTTTTGAGAACATATCATCCGAGATCAAAACAAGATTTTTTTTTTTGGGAAGGGGCTAAAGGGTGATGTTTCAAAAATTTGTGGTTGAATGTTTGGTGTGTCAAAGGCATAAGGGGAGACAATTGGACACCGGGTCTCTTGCAGCCTTTATCTATTTCCCTGAATCAGTATTTGGGAAGAGGTATCCATGGACTTCATCATAGGGCTTCCCAAATCTAAAGGTCATAATGTCATCATGGTGGTAGTTGATTGGCTCACTAAATATGCACATTTCATTGCATTAGCACATCCTTTTACAACAAGTGTAGTGGCAAAATATTTTTTGGAGAATATCCAAAAGCTACATGGTACACCTAAGGTTATTTTTAGTGATCGTGATCCTATATTCACTAGTCACTTTCGGAAAGATTTATTCTCATGTCTGGGTACTCAATTGGCTCATAGCTCTTCATACCACCCTTAATCAGATGGGAAAACTGAGGTTGTTAATAAGTGTTTGGAAGGATATCTACATTTTTTCACTTCAGAGAAACAGTCTTAGTGGGTAGATTGGCTACCACTTGCATAATGGTGGTATAACACTTCTTTTCATAGCTCATCCAAAATGTCTCCATTTTTGGTACTTTATGGATATCATCCTCCTTCCATCACATCATCAATAAAGGTGTCCCCAAGAGTTCAGGCAGTAGAAGACCACTTGCTTCATCAACAAGTACTTTCAAGACTCAAGGAGAATTTAGCCATGGCACAAAATCGAATGAAACAACAAGTAGACCAACATCGTAGTGAAAGAAGTTTTGAACTTAGGGATTGGGTCTTCTTGAGATTGCAGCCTTATAAGAAAATCTCACTAAAGCAACAAAAAAAGAATAATAAGTTGTGTCCAAGGTATTATGGTCCATACCAAATCATGCAAAAGATCGGTAGTGTTGTCTACAAGCTTGAGTTGCCACCAACAACAAAGATACATCTAGTTTTTCATGTTTCCTGTTTGAAGAAGGTCATTGGGCATAAGATTCCCACTCAAACAACACTACTAGAGCTCGATGAAGAAGGAAGAATCATTTTGGAACCAGAGTGCATTCATCATACATGCACAAAGAAGCTGAGGAATAGAACTCTCACCGAGTATCTCATCCAATGGAAGAATTTACCAGTTGAAGATGCTACATGGGAGGATGAGGAGTTCATTCAAAAGTATCCAAACTTGATTAGCATTGAGGACAATGCTTCTTTGAAGAAGGGGGGCATGCTATGCCCTTAATATTAGTGTACATCGGGTTATGAATAGTTGGCTTGTGGCTATCTTAACTCTCTATTAAGTCATATTATCATTAGTAAATTGTTATTTAGTTGTTTAGGTCGGCCTATGTCTTATATAGGTGTGTCTAAGTCAACCTAGGTGATATCCTTGGCATAAATAGGTATATATAGGAGGTTGTGAGTCTTATTTGATCATCAAGTTGTGAAGTGTGTTCTCATTAGAGATATTTGGAGGTTTTCCCCCTTGAAGTGGCTTGTTATTCTCAGTTATTATCAAGTATTTGTAGCATATTTCATATCATATTCTTCTATGGTGCAAGTTATTTCATAACATGCCTGAAAAGAAAATTTTGATGTATACCCAATTTAGTTTTTCAACTTTAGGAGCATTCAGAAGTTGTGTCTGATCAATTCAAGTTGAAACTTGTTTGAAAATGATTTTTTTTTTAGTCGGGCCCACTTGGGGACCTAACATGCCTCACTTAGTTTTGAAGCTATAAGTGTGGTAGTGTTACATACAAGGGCTGACTATTGATGACACAGGTCCAAGCATAAAGAGATCAAATGATCTTAAATTAATGTTGATATGAGTTTATCCATGTGATGGTCATCAAGCATCAAGGAATCTATTTCAAAGATGAGGATTTATATATGGTGAAACAAAATCCATTTTTGAATTGGTGATATTGATGTTCCCTCAAAAAAGGTTTTCCAAGGTATTCCATGATATGTTTTCTCTAGGTCAGTTGCTAGCAATGGATGGTTTTGTGTGTGAATGGAAGAATCACCATCTTCTTAGGAAAAGCTTCTCTTAGAGGAACGACATCAACCATATTCAAAAATGGAATGAAGTTTCCATTGAATAAAATCACAATACTTGTCATCTTGCTCAGTTGGTTCTCAGAAAATCAATTGGCATGCTACTGGCATCCAAAACATTAGATTCTGAAGATGAATATAAGGTTGGATTTGTTGATGGTATTGTGACTTCTAAAGAACTCCTTGATGTATCTCAAGAGTGGGCATTGGAAAATTGTGAAGATTGATGTTCTTGGCATTGATCTCTCCATAAGGAGGAAAAAAGGAAGAGTATTTAGTTGGTCTCTGGATTTTGTTTCCAAGCACCTCGATTCTCCCCTACTGTGATTAATTTTCCTTCTTAAGGAGAATTATATGACCAACTCTTGGACATTATTCAATGATGTGCTAATCATCCAGCTACTGCCTTTGTATTGTCTTTGACAAGTTTCCGTGATGATAATCAAAATTTGCAGCAGCCTCCTTGATGGGTATTTGAGTAACAACACAAATATCTTCAAGAAAATTCAAAGGATGAGGAAATCCTATGGTGCTCGTTGCACCCCTTCTATTGGCTGACAAAGAGGGTATGGAGATCCATCAAAGCATAAGGGATAAAGGAGCTTTGGGTGGATTCTTTCTGAAATAATGAATGCACTGATTGGAGAGGAACAATATGCGCCCATTGTGAAAGTGTATCAAATATGTTTGAGGAAACATATTTGTATTCAAGCTGCAATACTAGAGGAATAGGGAATTGTTGAACTAGTTGGAGGGGCGTGGCCAACACTTGTATTTAACATGTGTTAAAATTGTTTTAGAAAACTGAAAGGCCGCCATGATCAAACCAAGAGTTGTTGAAATGAAAAGAAAAAGTTAGGGGACCAAAGAGGATCGATGCCCAAGATGAAGAGTTGGGAGTAGCCAAATCACAACCCTTCCCCGCCATCTCACGGGTCCAAAATTCTCACCAATTAATTCTTGTGGGATGTGCGAAAATGCACCACTGGGTGTGGGCCTGACAACAAATTAAAGGCACAAGTAAAGAAATGCAAGGCTTTGTATAGTTTTTCTCAGTAAATTTAAAGAAAAGCTTTCATTTTATTTTAAGAGAAAAACATTTGAAAATTGAAATACAACTCAATGGTAAAGCATCTTCCTTTCTCAATAAGTTTTAAAGGCTTTCACTTTTGAAGTGAACAAAAAAATACTATGTGCAAATATTTTAATGATGAGTATAGTGGGGTGGGTTAAATATTTAACCCCAAATGGAGTTTAAACATTCCTAGGTTGAACGAGCAAGGGTAAGATAAATGAATAAAGTGAAATTATTTGTGCTTAGCTCATTGAAATGGAAATAGGGGTAATAAATATTCCCTATGAAATATTTAAAATTGCCCCCAAATGTTAAATTAAAGGCATTTTAAATGCAAGGTGAAAGGGAAACTTTTCTTTGTTGGGTGAAAATCAAATGAAGGCACAAGCAATAATTTAATAATTTAATTTTTGTCCAAGAGGCTATTATTAAAGTTAAAAAACTTTAATCTCTGAAAATGCAAATATAATGTGTTGTTGCAGCAAACAAAGAGAAAATAAGTTCTCACGGGTAAGCAGAGATATTTTTACATTGCAGAGTAAATGGAGTGAAATTCTCCACATGGGGAAATTTTATGTTGTTGAACTTGAAGCAAAGGCAAAGACAGAGGAAAATTTTGTTGCAAGGAAGAGAGAGGAGAGATGCTTTTCATTTTTGTTGATCAATGGGAAAGAAGCTTCAAGGTGGCTTCAACGAATTAACTTTTGGAGCTTTTTATTATTTTATATCTTCTAATTCTTCTCTCATTGTAAAGGGTTTTGAATTCTTGTATTGGAGCTGGGTAGATAGAAAATGTTGAGTTTGAGTCATAATTTGAGTCTGTAAGCTTTAATTGTTGATTTCTTTAGTAAATATTAGCCAGTTTATGCAAATAAATCATGAATTTCATCAAATTGTCTCTAGATTTGTACATTTTAAGTCATATGAATTCAATAATACAAAGGATGTTTGAGTTTTTCATCTCAAATTTTTTTAAGATTGTTTTATTTGTTCATGGTTCTGTTTCAATGAAATGGTTAAACTACTTTAAATAGATAATTGAGATTTCAAGTGTGCAGGTTGGATCTATAAGAAGAGTTTGATTAACAATAGGAGTGGATTTGTCAATGTAATGCATTAACAGTTTGAATCCACTAGTTGATTTTTATTTGTTGATGAATTTGTTTTATTCATTTGACTCCATGGCCCATAATTAGGCACTAATTTGTGTTTCAGCTTAGTGCATCTTAGAAACAATTTATAAATTGAAAATCATTCTAAATCCTTGTTGTTTGGTTGAGGTTTAGTGTTGAAGTCTACTTCCCAATTACTGAGTAAGTGTTGATATACCAAGAATTTAGCCATATTTGAAGTTGTTAGTACTTTCTTCGGTGTAATTGAATTGGGAATTATTTTCTATAAAAAGAAATGTCAGTGTATAATTGGAATTAATCTTTAGGCATTGTATAGGGAGACCCCCCTTGATTCTGCAGAGCCAACAATGTAGGAGATTTCAGTCTTTGACTGAATCTTGTCAGTTGGCCAAATCCATCTTTGAGTCTCAGCATAAGAGAAATACAAGTGTTGTGCAATTTTGCACACACGCCCCACTTGGAGTAGGGACCCTCTTTTTGATTTCAGATGTCTCTTGGACCTTTAGTTTTTATTGGATTTGTCCTTTCATGGTCTTGGGATGTTGGTCTTGCTTACCTTGGTCTTACCCTAAGGGTTGAATTGATCAAACTTGGTTTTGATGGAGATCCGAAGTTTTGACTCGGTCCGGGATTTTTCGCTCACTTCGATTTTCCTGTGTCCCCGGGTCCATCTTCTATCAATATCAAATTTTCCAAAATTCAAGGCTTCTCGTTGAATCCGATTTTTCGATCACCCGACTTCCTCAGATTTCATTTCTGAGTCCCGTGTAGAAGGGTGCATCAGCCCACGCATTCATGTCACCGTGATAGTCCCGCTGGCTCGGATTTTCTAAAACAAGCTTCGACCGGGTTTCTGGATTTTCTTGATGTCTTGTTGGCCATTAATGCTTGGGTACGTTTTCTCTAGCGCAAGTGTGGGAAAATTTAACGGCTTTTAGTGCTTTTCCTGATTTCATTATTCATTTGCTATCTGCTCTAGCGCTTGAGTTTTTTCATTTTTGAGCTTTGGTCGTTGGATTTGGTTTGCTCGCACGTGGATTCCTTGGATGTTTGTGTTGATATTTTCGCCGCTAGGGCACCCTGATTCGTAGTGACTTCCTTGGGCTCGAGGTTCATTCGGATTTAATTCATGGTAAGTCATTTTTGAATTCTCCTATAGTTTTGTGCTTGTGATTGAATCTTTCGAGTTATTGTTGATGATTATTCGGGTCATCCCTTGTTTATTTTCATAGTTACATATTTATCGAATTAGGGTTTGATTCACCTTTCCACGGGTTTAACACCTGCACCGTGCATCCCTTCGTTTATCAATTGAATGTTAGGTATACCCCTGTGACTAGGTGTTCCTGTTAGGGCCTTGACTTGTTGACGCATAATCTGGTATAATTTGTGAAGGTGGGGTTTCGGTATGTCTGCCCAAGGTTGTTAAGTTTGGTGGAGTCGTCATGATCCTCTTGTCCTGTGTCTGGCTCGATCTTATTCGCATCACTTGAGACCCTGGTGTGCCCTAGTTTTATCATTTTGAGGGATCGTGTCAGAATTTCGAGCTCACCTTAACTCTCATGGCGGAGGTTTGACAGTCAAATTTAGGGCATCGTTAATTCACCGCAGGGATCTACCATTTGAGAGTTTTTGGGAGTTTAAATTCAAGTGCAATCAAGATTTCTCCTATTGGGGTTGGGTTTATGTTTGTCGGATTCAGATAGGGGGTTTGTATGATCACTCGATTAATGGTCTGCGCGTCGAACAATCGTCAGGTTTCCGAGGTGTCCGCAGAATTTTTGTGCACCCATATTTTTCTGGATTTTTCCATTTCCCTGATGTATGATGAGCTCCCGGAATTTTGAGCTACCCATGGAAATCCGAACTGTCCGGATTTTTCTGTTTTTCTGCCTGGTTTCACTTGATTTTGATTTTCGAACTTGAAGTAATGAATTAAATGTTGGATGATGATTTTTTGTTGCTAAATGGATGAATCTCATGATAATCATGCATCTCTTTTGTCTGTATTGATGATTTATTTGATGAATGATATCTTGGCAGCGGGAGTCTGTCTGGGTCAGATTTTTCTAAAATTCTGCCCCAACTGGATTTTTCCAGATTTTCAAGATTGATGATTAATGATTTATCTTAATGATTTCATGTGGTTTCGAGGATAACCTTTGATTGAAATATGGATGATAATTGGATTTTCATGAGGCTCTTTTATGAATGCAGGCTGAATCAAGCAAGGCAGTGGCAGGAAAGGCCAAGGGAGATACAGAGGGATCCTCAGTTATAGATGCGGAAAGGGTCAGGCTGGATGTGAAGAATCAGTTGCCGGATAGTAAGGTGGCTTTGGTTTGGTCAGATGTTTCGGATACCAATGTAGGAGCTTGGAGATATGAAGAGTTCAAAGAAAGGTTAGCTCAGAAGGATTTATCGGTCCTGACCAAGGGAGTGGTGAAATCCGGACTGGCTCATGTGGCAAGATTTCCTCCTGCAATTCAATGCTATGAATTGATATTAGAGTGTGCCTGACACTATGACTTTGATACACAAAGGATTGTTAGCACTGATGGGAGAGTATTGGCAAACTTAATCCAGTTTCCATTGCCCAGGAATTTGATATGCCAGACTTATCATGTGTATGTGCCTTGGACATGGACTTGGCTAGGACTTATTATGAGGATGAACCCACCAAAGCCTAGCAGATGATCAATTCCTGGCTTGAAAAGCCAAAATCTCATTTTTCCAAGCTGCCTAAACAACTACACAGGGTCAAGTTCTGACAAGATATATATGATGCAATCACACTTTTGAGCAAGGTGGCGGGCTTGAAGAGTGTTGGGGCATTGGAGAATTGGATGGTGCATGTTATTAACAAGATTGAGCAAGGCATCAATTACCATTATGCAGGGATTATCAGTGCAATGATTGATAGGCAGATGAGAGATGTGCTGGAGACAAAGAAATTCACCATGACATCTTATGTGGTATATGTACTTGCCAAATTTTATCCATATAGGGGATTGAATCCAAAAGGAACATTTGGGCAAGATGTCATCTATGAGGTGTACCCTGAGCTGCACCTAGGGAATTTGAATTATAGAAGAGCAAATGATGCATTCACTATGCATATTACTAGGTTGCTTTAGAATGCAGAACATGTGAGAATTTTTGATGGAGCCAAGGAATTGATTAAAAGATATGGAGCCTGGTTTATACAGTTCCCCACCTTCTCCTATATCTAAATTGATGGATGTCTTACTGCTCCATATAGATTGCCTAGATATCCTACTGACCATATCATACTTTTGGAGGTTACCTGGCAGATATGTGATTTCGATGCTGTTGTTAAAAGAGAAAGGCACAAGATGGGGTTTGGTGGGGATTTTCCCTTGAGAATTGGTATAAGTGAGGTTTTCCCTTCAATCCAATCGGCTCATGCATCAGGGGAGGAGTTGAGTACTTTTGGTTTCTCTTTCCATTCTAAGAGGGCAAGCTTTGACATCACTGGTGAAGCACAGAAGAAGGCTACTAAAGAATATCACCATAGAGATGATCTAGAGGACTACTGGGCTAACAACAAGGATGACTTTGAGGTGAGAAAGAAAAGGTATTCTAGGCTTCTAGTTGATGTAATCAGAATGTACAATGTCAAGTTGATTCCTGATCAATTGGAGGATGACGGGAAATTTGTCCAGGATCATGCATTTGAATCAGTCAAGGACAGACCTATTGGAGAGATAAACTGGTCAGAAAGGGAAATAACTGAGCTGGAGGAATTGATGGCTCCTATTGTGAAATCCACCAAGTCTTGGCTGAAAAATAAGGTATGGGAATTGGAGAGTGAAAAGGTGCCTTGTACTTTCAATCTGATGGGAAATTTGAATGCTCATTCCACTTCAGAGGAGTCAAGTGAGGATGATTCTATAGGCAAAACAAAGGTGGGCTCACCTTTCAAGATTAAAATCAGAGGCCCTAAGGACAGTGAACCTGAAAAGAAAAGAAAACCTAGGGGAAAGAAGAGGATTCATACTGTGAAAATAGGTAAGTCTACTGAAGAGGAGGAACTTGAGAAAGCAAAGAAAGAAGACACTCCTCTAGAGCCAAAAAGGACAAGGATAACCAGGGCTTCTAAGAAGAAAGATCAAGAAACTGCTAAAGATAAGGTGGATCCTCATGTGGTTGATGTGGAGAGCTCAGGGGAGAAAACTCGGGTTTATTCAAGAAGGTCAAGAACTCCATCTCCCAAAGAGACAATGCAAAAGGCAGGTCCTCTTCCAATGGCATCCACTGTAGAACAACAAAAAGATACATCTCCTTCATTGGGTATACCTGAGTAGATGACTCATGAAGAGCATGAGACCAATGAGGAAGCAGAACCATTTAAGGATGGGGAACTTTATGGCGCAGCTGCTGAGTTTGAGGTAGGAGATGTGGAAGTGCATCCTTCTCCGTTGGTACAATATGAGGATTCTCCTACAAGTAGTAAAGATAATAGATCCCCTGAAAAGGAGGATGTTCTTGTCAAGACTCCATCACCCCTGCAGGAAGAGGAGCCAGAGTTGGAAAATAAAGGTGATCAATCTCCTGAAAAGGAAAGAGATGAGACTGTAGATCAGCATGAAGAGGTTAAGAAGGCTGAAACTCGGGTGGATCCTGCTGTTCTGGATTGGCTAGACAAAGAGATCAGAAGGAAACAGGTCATTGTTGAGGACACTCCTCTTAACTGGGATGAAATGTTGGCCAAGATTGGAAAGGGTAAGAAGAAGAAGGTAGCCAAGGTGGTTTCCAAGATCGAAAGAGATGAAGCTAGTAACAGGGTTATTCATATTGCACCCCTGCTGCTGATAAAAGTAGAGATGAGGTCACTGGGAAGGATTATGATATATAGACTATCAGTCTTGGGCCTACTTCTATGGAGCAAGATATTGAAGAATATGAGGGGTCCAGTGTAGTGATTATTGGGAGATTGAGGAAGGAAACACAGTCTAAGCATGAACTAAAGAAAGAGGATGAAAGGCTTAGGAAATGTCTAGAAGATTTAATGAAGCTTTTGCAATCTTTTCACCCATCTTCTTCTGCTACTACTGGTTTCTTGCCGAAGGAAACCATCTCTAAAATAGAAAAGATAAAAGCTTCTACTCTTGCTACAATAAATTGGTTGAAGGAGGTGCAGACTAAGGGAGATGATGCAATAAAGGAGATCCTTTCAACTGGAAAGGATGAAATAAGGGTTAAGGATTCATTAGATTATGTTTTATCTCAGGATAAGGACACTGATCTCTTATTCCAGAAAACTAAAACAGTCATGGAGTATAGTAAGGATCAGCTGGTTATTGATGGAATTCTTTCTTCATCTAGGGTTAATGAGCCTTGGGAGTGGTTTGAAGCCCTGCAAATCTGACACAAAACCATCAAGAAGATCTACAAACAAAGGAAGTAGATAGATGGTAATTTAACTAGTGTTTATGATGGATGCATCGCCTTTTTTGAGATAATGACTAGCAGGAGGAAGATCGCCCCTAAGTACTTGAGTTTGGAACAATTGAGGGAATGGTGGCATGATGTCTATGCCCCTGATATTGAAAATTCTATGACAGGGCACCAATTGGATGATGCGGCTACTTATCTGGCTGTAATGGATAAATACTTGGCATATAAGGGTGATTGGGATACAACAGTTAAGCAGTCAAGGGAAGAGATTAAATCAATTGGATGTCGGCTCAAGGTCCTACCCTTACCACCTGTTGCTGAGTTGGATAAGGTATTTTTGAAAGTTCATGAATCACTGGATCAGAACAAGGATAAGGGAGACAGTGATTAATGTCATGCCACTTCGTGATTTGTGCTTCCCTATTATTATAGGGCATGTGTTGATCCAGGCTGCATTGGGGAATGTGTTTTGGCCGACCTTGATGATGTATCGGCATTTAATGTGTGCCTTATTTTTGAAATTCCTGAGGCCGACTTGTTTTGGCTATTTTATTTTGTAAATGTCTGACTGGGCCGACATGTTTTGAGGGTTCTCTTTAAATTGGCATTCCTGCCTCATTTGTAAGGAGTTAGACAGATAATAGAGAATTAGACAAGCTAGATTAAGAAAGAGCTAGAGAATTTTGTAGTAGAGATAGTAGTTAGTTCTTTGGAGCAAATTTTGTAACATAGAACAGTGGAATTGTTGCTATATTTTGGTGATTTAATACAATTGAAGGCATTGTAGTTTTTCTGGTGAATTCTTTTGTGTTAGTTTATCTTGCATGGTTCCTGTTGTTCCATCCTATGAAATTGCTTGAAGATATAAGATTTAATGTTAAATTTAGAATTAGATTAGGTTGGTAAATAATGTTCACGATTTAATGCTTGGAATGTTTGTAGCAATCTCTAGTCTATACTCCCAGTAACTATCTGATTGTAGTAGGCTGGTGAAGTCAACCTGGACCATACATCTATTTGTGTTTAGTTTTATTGTGGATGAATGTCTATGATTTGAAAATTTGTATGCCTTAGAAGATTGCACCTTTCTTGTGATATCGCGTTGTGGGTTAAGCAGGAAATGGTTATTTGAGATTGGTTTGTTCCAGGTATTTATCATTTGCATTGTTCATCTTAGAAATAATTTAGATTTCATTATATCTCTTTCACCTTCATCTTTTGTTGTTTCTTTATTATTTGGTTATATTTAGGATTTAAGATCATAATATTGCAAAATTTGATAAATTGGAAAGATACAGTTTGCTTGTAGTAAGGTCTGATTGTGATAACCAGCATTTTCACATATTATCTAAGTTGTTTATGCATTGTCAAGACCTGACACCCAAGAGACCTTGGGGTGATTTTTAGTAACTTGTTGTCGAAAAATTACCTTTCAAGAGAGATAGAATATTGCATTCTGTCGAGTTGTTATTGCAGAAAAACCATCAACACTAAGTCTTTAGGATTCATTTGATCTGTTGATTTGGAACACCAACACAGAGGCTCAATCAACCCTTGGGAATCTTTCATCCCATTCCCAAGCCTATGGGTTGGGACAATGTTGGGAGGTTTTTTTGCTTCATGTTTTGACTCGATGGCCATATCTCTCAATATTTGTGCCCTATGGATCCATCTATCCATTAATGCGATAGAAAATTCCTCATCCCTATCAAAATTTCTTATTGCATTGAATATTGAGGAGTAATTTGAAGGGAAGTTGATCAATCTTTTCTCAATCCCTTTATTTAGGTGCTCTAATACCACAATCACAATCTTCAAATTGCTTACACAAATTAATTCATTAGATTGGCGACATCTCTCCTCCAAAGTCTTAGATTTCTCCATCAAATCCCTCTTGGCGATATCCTCAGTTTAAGGTGCATTTGATGTATCAAGGGTTGATTGTGCAATGGGCACATCCTCAAAATCAGGAGGCATAACCTCAACTTGGGTTGGAGGTGGTGAAATAATTGGGGAAGATGAAAAATGCTCTTGTGGAGAAGGGGGAGGAAAAATTGTTGCTTGTGATGTTCCTGGCTGCATAGATTGGAATTTCTCCTTCCATAGGGCCATTTGCAATTGCATTTTTGCAAATTTTTGTTGGCTCACATTATATTCAACCACTATGTCATTGTATTATGTCTTGAACTTGTCTCTTTCTTTGGTCAAGGACTCAACTATGGCCTTAGTGAATTGAGCCACATTAACATTCATTGTAGCTAATTCAAGGGCTAAGGTATTTGATACTCTTTTGATGATCAACCCTCCTCTGACTCCTGGAGTTAGCTCTGCAACTTCTAGCTTCTTGGTGCCTGGAGCCAGGGTCCAAATGGCTAGTGTGTCCCATTGGGAGCTGAAAGTTGATCCTTGCAAGGCCAATTTGACCTCCTCCTTAGTGTTGAAAATGGGGGCATCGTTTCTTCTAACTATGTCAAATGCAATGGTTGATGCCAAATCCCATTTTGGTATCAATAAAACACCACTTTTCCTGACCAGTTCACTACCTTCCGTTGCAGTGATATTCAAGTACTTAGTCCTCATTTCCTCATGGACTTGAGCCTCAATTACTATCTTTGGAAATTAAGGCTCTCACTTGCCTTCCTCTCAACTTCCATGACATATTCATCCTTCATTGCTTTCCAAAAATATTATTTAAATGCTTGTGTTTTGACAAATGCATCGTCATCCATGAACCTTTCACAAGCTTCAGCCCTCACATCTTCTAAGATGTTTACCCCACTTAAATCAGCCTTGCTCAATTTGAGACTTATAGTATGTGGAATTATATCTCTTTGGGAGGATGGCATACCTTGCCTTATTTCATCTTCTGTCACAACAAATTCCTCATATGAATCATCGACAGGGTAATCAACTAATCTAGATAGCTCAATCTTTTTTTTTATATAGGTGGCTTCTTTAGAGGAGATGGCCCTCTTGGAGGGGAATCCAACTCAATTATTTCAAGGGTGAAAAAATGGGTTGGTGACAATGGTGGCAATTTTTGATGTGGAGAAGGTGCCCTTGACTCCTCTAATTGTGTAGGAGTGACAAGTGTCAACTGTTTCTTTACAGTACTTTTCTTCCTTACATAGATATGCACTTTCTTGGGATGATGTTGAGTTGGTCCTTCTTCTACCATGAGGGATTTCCCCTCATCTTTCTCCTTAATAACCATAGCTTTCCCCTTATCCCAAACCACTCTTTCTTCTTTTAAGCTTTCAACAACCTTGTCAAAATTTTGTATAACTGTCTTCACTTTCAAAATTGCATTATCAATATCTGACAAGGCCTTAAATTGAGGGTCCTTTATCCTTTTAGCTTTCTCCAACTTCTCAAAAGAAATCCATTTTCTCATTATATCCTCCTAAACCTTAAGGTCAAAAACATTTTCGATAAAATCATCAGGGAACGAAAGGTGTGAACAAATTTCCCTCCTTTTATCCATTCCATCAACCAAACCATAAATCCCTTAGGGTCATATCTCCTATATGCTCGAATTCTCATTTCATAGGGCTTGAGATGATAATAAAAAATATTTCTCCACCCATTGGTTGTCATGACAAAATAAAAAAAATAGTGTATGCAGGGAATAATGTTCCCTTTCCCTTCTCAAATAGGTAAACATCAGATCAAAATTACCCAACTGCCACATGACCTCAAGAAAAAAAATTCTCAGTGGTACATCCATAAGAAGTACATGAGGTGTTAGCCTTGTGCCATATACCCCGATAATTGTGAAATCTTGATATGAGATCACATCTCCCTAATTATGAGGTATATTCAACTCAAACCTAAGCACATTCATAATTATGAGGTGTTAGCATGCAATTCAAGTGGAATCCTAAGCACATTCACAATCAAAGCTCTTCTCAATTTGGAGGCAAAAATGTTTGTGGCAATCACAAAATTGGTATTTTGTTCATGCTTAGATCTAATAATGGAGTTCATGACTGAATTGGCATTACAATACCATCCTCCACTCTCTTCAATTCTATATCCTTGCCAAAATAATCAGCTCCCTTGTATAAAAACATGTGCATAAACAGTGAATACCACCAAATTTTGATTGCATATTGTCCATTCTCCAATGCAACTAGACCCTTATGTATTTCTTCTGACATGTATGTAGAAAAATCACATAGGGTATTAATGTTAGGGTGTTGAATTTTTGCAACCATATACATTGGTGCAATCAAAATGCTTGAAGATGGATCAAACCCTAGAATCTAGCATAAAGAATAAAAGGTCTTCTGGAAATATATGACAAAATATTTGATAGGAACAGATTTCATATCAAAAGGTCCCAAAATAATGCTTCCCTTTCCTTTTCCTGTTGATACCAAAAAGTGAGCTAGCACTAAAACCCTAAAGGTAGGTTTTACCTTCTCATAACCTTCCCTCAAGTTCTTTTCATCAATTTCCACCATATCTCTATTCCATTTGTTCAATTTAAAAACTTTTGCAATCTACTCTCTTGTAACCCAAACCATATCTTGCCCGAAATGGGTTCTAACTACCCTAACAAGAGGGTCATAGTTAGTAGCAATAACCTTCAAGAGATCAATATCCAAATATGTTAGAATTGTGAAACAAGCACAAAACCACGAGCCATAGGATCAAACAACAAACAAAACACCTTCCACACAAGAGATCTGCAAACAATATGTACAATTATCTTCAACAAGAAAAAGCTACATAGAGAGAAACTTTCAAGAAGATATGAAAGCTACAGATATTCTCCCATTCATAATTACAATGAGATCAATCCTTATGAAAGGAGATCAACAAACCCTAAAAAGGGAAACCCTAGTGTGCACACTTAATAATTAATAAATAATTAATTATTAATGTGCCTAAGTTTAGCTTAAGTAACTAAAGTGATAAGTGACTTAATTAATTAACCAATATGATTAAATTAATTAAGTAAAACAACTTATTACTCTAACACCCCCCTTAAGATGAACTTAGGAAGTAGCTAAAACACTAAGAAAAAGATGCATGAAAGCAAAGATGGGTCCCGGCAAACAAGGCCAAGTAAGGTACCCATGTACAAACAGAAGATCTCTATAAAGTGGAGAAATAGAGAAAACCTCATGGGAAAAACTCTACTCCAAAAAGAGATCAAAGGTGATTGAAGGACTGAAAAGCCTCCAAATCAAGGAAATGTCCTGAAAAAGAAGAACATGTAGAACATCACAGAAGCATGAAGAAGCTGCAAACTCTGTCAAAAGACGATTGCTACAGTGCCGAAGAACCTCCTCTGAAGATATGATGATCAGGATCAAGAAGACAACAATCTGCATGAGTGCCCCCAACGACACTACTCAAATCAGATGGCAAACAAAGGCAAACACCTGAAACGAAGATACAGATGGCACAAGTACCAATAGTCTGAAGAACACTGATCAACTGAGGAAATGGAAGATTCCTTCCAAGGCAAAACCAAAGAAGCATTAACACCAATAGTAGAAACCCCCCCATAATGTTGAAAAGGGAGAGGCGTGACAGGTACACTGAAACTGAATGCCAAAAAGTAGTGCAAGAAGAGGAACCAAGAGCATCTGAAAGTGCACAAGAAAGCACCTACAACTGAAAAAGTGGTGTGCAAAACAAAGCACACATACATGAGGCTGGAATCATATGGATCCACTATTGTCGTGGAGGGACACTCACCGGACAAAGGTGTGATGGAAAAACAAAGGCACTACACAACCGCCCATGGTACTTTATAATACAGTGCGAGTACAAAATAGGGCACAAAGTGATGTGCAAGAAACCCAATACTACACATACAATGTTGAGGCACTTTATCTCAGTGTGTTTACAAAAGAGAAATACATGCAATGTGAGCCCATAATGTCTACAATGTCCAAATAGAAAAACATGCTAAAAATACAATTCTCTTAAAGAAAAAGAGGAAACTGGTAGCACCATGATGAAGTACACAAAAAAACATGTAGTTTAAAAAAAAGGCACCCAAAAATGTGTCCGGATGCAGAAGATATGGCCCGTCAAAATCTCCAAAATGAGAACTAAACAGCTACAGCACTTATAAAATAGAATTCTAGAAAAAACCAGAAGTCAAAACTAGAAAATACCCGCACCACTACGAAGGGCATGAAATTCCACCCCATTTCAAAAAAAATTGCACTGAAAAATCCCACCGTATGGCCGAGACATGGCCTCTGGAATATTGGGTGCAAATTTGAAAAAACCAACGAAGAGGGGCTGAGTGGGCAAAAAGGAAACTACTCCAAATTAGGAAAAAAACCTCCAGATCTGGAGGTCCACCAATTTTAGTGATGCTGAAAAAACTTCTCCAATTATAGTGCATTATTTTGCATAAAAAGAAAAATTACCAGACTTTGATTTTTGTTTAAAAAAAATCATAAAAAATTACATACTTATATATATTTTTAAAAAAATATATATGAAAAAAACATTGATTGATTTTATTTTTTTTAAATCATAAAAAAAACAGGGGTCGCTAGTGCGTGACTTTGAGTTATCACGGCGGATTCTTTGAAAATCACCACCTATGGATCATGGAGTTACCACGGGTGGCTTCCAAAGCCGGCCAAATTAATGATACTAATATTCAGGCCTCGTGATAGCGTGTAATCTCTACTTCTGCACCATTAATGAACCCTTTGTGTGGATCTGGGTGACGGGCTCGGTAAGGTATGGTAATTCTATGGGTACCCAAAAAACTTTTTTTGTTTTTTTTTTTTTAAAGCTTTCAAAATCAAGGATTTTTCTAATAATATAGTTTTTTGAAATTGATTTTTTAAAAAAATTTGCAAAAAAATCACTCAAACTCACAAGGCATGAACAACTCCGGTGACGGCAAAAAAATTTGCCTTTAGAAATCAACTGCTTGATTTTGACACTCTCACAAATAATCTGTGGTTTTTGGTCATCGCTACTGACGAATGGTGAGGTTCGCTTTGGGCTGTAAATACTCAAAATTCAAGCACCCTTAGATCCTACAAAAATAACCCTTTCTTCAAACCTTCACAGATCTGACAAACGGAAGCCAAATTTGATGAAACAAAGGTCGATCTGGACTATTCCGACAGCTCTGGATTCAATGGAGAGGTCTGATTCATGCCAAAATACTTCTAAAAAACTTCCTCCTCCAAAATTTGCAAAGAAAGCAAAGGGGATTCAGATCTGAAGCCTGCAACCCTTGTTGAAGAAGAAAACCTCATAAATCAAGAAGGGGTTTGCTGAATCCACGCTCTGATACCATGTTGGAATTGTGAAACAAGCACAAAACCATGAGCCATAGGATCAAACACAAACAAATACACCTTCCACGCAAGAGATCTGCAAAACAAATGTGCAATTATCTTCAACAAGAAAAAGCTACAGAAGAGAGAAACTTTCAAGAAGATAGAAAGCTACAGATATTCTCTCATTCAATAATTACAATGAGATCAATCCTTATGAAAGGAGATCAACAAACCCTAAAAGGGAAACCCTAGTGTGCACACTTAATAATTAATAAATAATTAATTATTAATGTGCCTGTTTATTACTTTAAGTAACTAAAGTGATAAGTGACTTAATTAATTAACCAATACGACAAATAAATTATAAAACAAATTTATTACCTAACAAAATACATATTTGGTACAACCAATTTAACCATATCCAATCTCCAGGGGTTGCAGATTGGAATATGGGTGTTCTTGTTACCAAACCATCCTTGAAAGAGTGTCCATCCAGTGTATGACAATGCAACATCTTTGATTGTACATTGTTTGTCAACAATTCCCTCTTTAACCCATGGCCATGAAACATGGGTTGCCCCAACCGTTTCTCAGTTGTTGAGGTTGGCAATTGGTCAAGCAAGTATTGGACCAAGGGTCTTACTTTTGGTTTAGAACTAGAGGCTTGGACTTTTGGTGCCATATCTAATGGATGGTTTAATTTAGGCTTGACAATTTTAAACTAGGGCTTTTCAGCTTCAAGGAAAGACTTGACATGAAGAGTGACAAAAATCACAAGATTACAACAACCTAGATGAACATCAAGCCTTAAAAGAAGCCCTAATTGAAGTTCAGATAACAACAACTACAATTGAATGAAAACCTAAAGGAAATTAGCTCAAGGAGTGTGAATTTTACTTACTGGTTTAATGACCCAGAAAACCCTAATTCGAAGATGCCAATAACTCAAAATGTGTAGCAAAAATTTTTGAATTCCTTAGAAATGTTTTTGTATTCAAATACAAGCTTTAAAGCAAGCTTTTATGGTGAATAAAGCTCTTAGTTAGGTAGAAAAACATCAACTCTGCCATTACTGCTCACTCATGCATACCAAAACGACTCAATGATGTAACTTTTAGCAACTTTGAATTCTTGTCGTTGATCTCATCTTAATTTAGATTGGTGTGCGGCCCAAATGAAGTCAACAAAGTTTTTTTTTTTCTTTTTGCTGACTTAACATCCACTAAGCTGAAAACTCTCCATGTGTGCACCCTTTTCGTTGGATTTATGGCCCCACCATGCTTTACAAGCCACCAAAGGATCCACGTGGCAGCAACCCACTATCCCTCTGGAATCTACAAGGTTCAAATCTATAGTTGTGGGCTAGCGAGCAACAACCCAGATCAACCCAATGATCCTCAACATGCGATCTCTTTAATCCATAGGCTAGCAATCATGAAGTTATCCTTCCTTCACAATGAACGGTCCATATTAAAACATCTCATCGATCATTTATGCACATGCTCAAAAAGTCCCTTTGTAGTACACCCTTTAACATTATCATAGTCACCCAAAGTATTTCACCAAATATTTCCATGCATTCAATAGTCTCGTGGATGGTGGAAATGATTCCACATGGCACTTTCCCACTATCCATCCATGATTCAAGATCTGATAATGGGTCCCTCGCGGGCTAGCGGGGAATAGTCAAGATTGATCTGTCAGAGTGCATCTAAACCATCAATCTCAATACCTTTTGTCACTAATGCTTTGAAGAAAAGGTAGGACCCACCACAAGGGAGGATAGGTGTCACTCACCTGTTGCCATGTTGGTTGATTTAACTGATTATTTTATTTCCATGAGCTAGCAGGCGACCAATAGAATGAACTTGGTGGGACTTGATGACCATTCTTAAAATATTTAAAGGAACGTGTGTCTATTGATGACTTAAAAGGGGTCATTCACTAGGTTTTCAGGATAAAGGACTTAGGCATTTCATGGATCTAGACTTAGGAAATATGGCAACATTTCATACCCGCATAACATTTCACAAGATTTAAAATAATCCAATGGGTAGCAACCAATAAACTAGGAAAAGGGGCCAATAAATAAATGAATTTGATGGCCTTAGTTATAACTCGAGGAACCAAGAACTGACTAGCACCAGTCAATTGCAAATTAGAACACACACAAGGGTGTTAACACTTAGGATTTTTCAAAGGGTTCTAAGGCACAAACAAAACCCTAAAACATAGGATAAAATGAAAACCCTAAGCCTCAAGACACACCTTAGACCAAAAAAGACAACCAAATATGCATCAACTTATCAATGAAACACAAAATTTTTAGGGGTTCCACCAATTTGGATGGTGATGCAAAGCTCGAGGAAATGATTGCAGGTCAATGGAGTTATGCAAAACAAGACAATAAGAATTTTACTAAAAAAATAAGTAGAGTGGTGTGTAGCATGTTGCAGAGAGAGATAGAGTGAAGAGAAGTAGATAGAGAATGCACACATGAAGGTTGAGTAGAACCCCAAAAAAATCAGAGAGTTTTATCAAGGTTTATATTCAAGGTGTAGACCAGAGAGAGGTGTGCAAGGTAGATAATTGTGTTGCAGAGATTGCAACAAAGAATTGACTAGTTGCAAATTAAGTTGCAACATAGAATTGTATTCAACAAAAAAATTGTAATATCTTGAGTTGTAAATTTGATTGGTGGGTGCCATCAGATATCTGGGTAGATGCTTAGATTAGGGAGTGGGTGCTTCCCTGGAGTGAGTGCTACTAAAATTAGGGGATTGGTGTCTCCTTAGGGTCGGTGCCCTTAAACCTTGTACCAAAACATTTGATTGTGAGGCTAGATTAGGACAGTAGATCCTAGAAACATTTCTCACCGTGGTTTTTCCCATTTTGGTTTTCCCATGTACATATTGTGTTATTTGATGATTGTTTGTGTGCATGTTTATGTTTTTGCATAATAATTTTTAATCTGCACATAAATATCTTAAGCAATTAATCTACATAAAAATTCTAAGGGTTAAATTTTAAAGTGATCTACTGATTCACCCCCCTCTCAATAGATTGTTGTGTTCCAACAATTTCATCACTCATTCCAAGACATGGGACTTAATTTATCTCAAGGTAATCAAATTATTTCGTATAGACTAATTGAAAGTTAATATTCCAACTTTAACCATCAACTTTGGACAATGTTAAATGATATGCAAAAAGCACTTTCTTGGTTGTGGACTAAATTAGGTACGAATGCATGTCACTCACTTAGACACAAAAATCCACATTAATATTTAATTCATTTGTAAAACAATAAAATATCTAGCCACAAATGAAACCAACAAAATTTTGAAATCATAACTACTCATACTTTAACCTTGCCCACACTTTGGTGATGTGATGCAAGTGCAAATTAAAAAAATTTAAGCTTTTGGTTTAATCTTCATATCATCTTCTTTCAATAGTTGCTTACACCTCTATGGTAAGCCCTTTCTTAGCCATGCTAATTAAGAAATCATTTAGTGCTTGACTCAACTAACAATATATGATGTAATGTCCAAAAAAGAAAAAAATATAGAAGTATAGAAGCCTTCAGGAAGCATGGCCCTAATGAGTAACAACTAAAAATTACTTACCTCTTGGTCCCACCTTTGGAGCTCCTATATATCATCCTCAAAGAGTATAATTGTTCAACCTACAATAACAAAAAAGGACTTAGAAAATTGTCCTTGTTCTTACTTTACTAATTTAATAATCGACTTGTCAAACACTATATTTTTAATAGCCATTATGTATGCACATACGTATTTATGTAGACAAAGATATTTAAAAATTGCCTAAAGTCACTCAAGTTTTTTGTCAAACATAATACTCCAAGCCCCTTGAAGTGAATTTGCACTTTACACATTTGGAAATTTGAGCCACTTTAGTGAACACCACATGAAACTATGAGGAACTTCATATCTCATCCACACAATATAAGCTACAAAAGAAATCAATCAAAATTTAGAATCATTTAAGAGAGAATCTTGCATAAATTCTTCTTTATTGAATTTTTTGCATAAGTTTTTGTTAGGGATGTAGTGATTGGAAGTGGCACTTGCAACTTTTACATCTTACTAAAAACCACTTTCAGTTATGCCTTAATAGATGCTCACTACCACTTTGAAATCTCCAATTTAATCACAAATAGTCAACATGCTAACAATGATTGAGGAGTCTAGATTTACACCTATCATTCACCTTTGATTAAAAGTTTCTAAAGCCTTTTCAACAAACCCATATTAAACATATATTGCAATCATGACATTCCATTAGATCCTATTTCTTTGAGGCATTTTGTCAAATGGTTCATACACCTTGTCTATGCTTCTACATTTTGGATACATGTCTACCACAACACTTGCAACTATAACAT
>VDFB02016791.1:0-25932 GCA_007258455.2 Sequoia sempervirens | reverse complement strand
ATCATGACATTTTGTCCATTTGGGATTTGGTGTACTTTAAAAAAATTCTCCATTTGGTTTATCTATGTCAGAGGATCCTTACCATCAAACTTGCGCATATCCACCTTTGGAAATAAATTTCTAGATCCCATAGGAGTACTAAAGCTTGTGTCAGTAGTAGCTGACCTAGAATTCTCACCTTGGTCGCTTGCGAACTCCTTTCTTGATTCAGCTATGTAGGTGCTTAACATGTTTCGCATGTCCGACATATCTCCTCTTAGGTCCGACATATCTCCTCTTAGGTCTGACATATCCATCTTAATTGAGGAAATTTCTTCCTTTACCTTATTGATTTCTTCATTATGAGTAATATCCTCAATTGTTTCACCATCCTTATCAAGAGTCTTCCCCGGAGTGACAGCATTCTTTTTACCCCTTGTTGCAGGCCCCGTCATGATGGAAACCACTGATGTTGAAATAAATCACACAAATGAAACTTAAATTCTCTCAAATTTTTACTGCAATTCCATTTCATGTCTTCAAAACCCAATAAAAAATTAGACTCCACCCAACAAGATGGAGGGACCAGGCCAGTGTGTAGAAACCCTAATTCTCAAGTAGCCACTGTTTAATTCTACTCTAATTCTCAAGTTATTTATTTTAGCTTCTTCATGTTCTTCAAAAACCCTTTAAATTCACCAAAATCTGAAAGATATGCTCTTCCCAAAAAATCGCTTCTAAATTGAGAAAAACCTTGCCTCTATGGTGCCAAGATCATGCTTTGATACCACTTGTTATGAAATAAATTGCACAATAGAAGAATATGATATGAAATATGCTGCAAATA
Organism: Sequoia sempervirens; assembly: GCA_007258455.2. Lineage (NCBI taxonomy): Eukaryota > Viridiplantae > Streptophyta > Pinopsida > Cupressales > Cupressaceae > Sequoia > Sequoia sempervirens. The sequence continues at coordinate 25,106 of VDFB02016791.1, read as the reverse complement.
CTTGATAATAACTGAGAATAACAAGCCACTTCGAGGGGGAAAACCTCCAAACATCTCTAATGAGAACACACTTCACACTTGATGATGAAATAAGACTCACAACCTCCTATATATACCTATTTATGCCAAGGATATCAACAAGGCCGACTTAGACACACCTATATAAGACTTAGGCCGACCTAAACAACTAAATAACAATATACTAATGATAATATGACTTAATAGAGAGTTAAGATAGCCACAAGTCGACTATTCATAACCCGGATGTATAATAATATTATACATGAAAGTAAAGAGTATCTCGGCCTTGAATCTTTTCAGCTTCTCCATTCATTTCATTGATTGTCTCATACAATGCCATATACATAATTTTCATATATTCAGGAAGGTGGTATATAGAAGCTGGATCCCACCTAAGAGAGACATAGAAGACTATTATTAGTACAATCATATACAAGTGTATTATTAGGTATAAGTACACAAGTTATAATTTAACACTTACTCCTCTGTGAGGAGTTTCAGTTCATCAAGTGTTCCATATATATCGTATGTATCATCTAAATATGTTGCGATTGTAGAGAGTTTTGCTAGGCCAAATCTAAATGCAGAATACCTCTCATCCTCACAAAGTGCACATGCCATAAAAAAATATTCTACATGACGATGGCGAGAAAATTTCAATTCACACAAATGAGACTCCCTCCACCATCTAAAATACAACATCCAATTAAAAATAAATCACTTGAAACCTTGATCACCCAAAACTACTAACAAATTTCTTCTTAATAAAATTTAAATATAAGAAGTAGTAAAAATAAAATTTGTCTAGATCATAAAATCTAATATCTCTCTCGCATAACTCACCTAGAATAATTTTTAAGTTCTTGTTGATGCAATGATTGAACTGCATTGAAGTCCATTTTAGCTAAAAATAAAAGTTTCTCATTGCCCACCCTCCTAAAAAGTTAATTATCTAAGTTAATTGTTTTGAAATATACACATTTTTAATTAAAAGGTAAAATGACATGGAAAACCCATGAATGAAAAATACATTTATCTAATACCACAAATGGAAAATGGTTTTGACACTACCTGGCCCATCACTTGTCTTCTCCATAGATTTCAATATATTTCTTTGCTTCCAATCTGGAGTATGGGTGGTACCACCCATACTCTAGATTGAATGATATCTGGATATAAAATATTCATTTTACAATATAGACAAAATAATACATTATATATATATATATATATATATATATATATATATATATATATATATAAACAAGTTTTATGGTAAAAACATGCGCACTTATAGAGGAATGCATCTTCTAGTCTTGATAAGGTTGCCTCTTGTAAAAGGTTGGAGTTAATCCCACTCTTCTGCATAGCTTGACTTAAATATGTAGTAGAGAATTCTAAATAGCCTCCTCCAAAATTTTCTCCTCACGAAAAGCAATATGTGAAGTTCAAAACAAATTTATAATATTTTTAATTCTCTTCTCCTTTGTTTGAGTAGTGGAGCACAAGAGCTGCCCATTTGCTCTTTTAAAGGGACCCAACATTCTTTCCATTATATTTTTCACAATATTGTGTTAGTAAATACATCAATATTAAATGAATCCCACAATTAGATTAAATATAAGTTAAAAGATTTATTATTTTCACAATTATATATATATCAAAAATTTTGAGGGAGCGTTGCAGTTTAAACAGTATTTAAAGTTTTGATTTGTTTAGATGACTCATCTGAAATCACACTATCTTTTTCAATAGGTTCCATCTTGTCGAGTGATTTCAGATCAGCCATTTAAACAAGTCAAAGCTTAGACTATACTATTTAAACAAAAAGACAACTAACAAAAAACATATAAATTCATAATTACATATAAAACATATATTATATTTGAAGAAACATGATATTTATGGAGTCTAAGAATCCACACAATTGCGGTAAATACATCAATATTAAATGAATTCCAAAATGCAATATCAATATTAAATGAAATTAAAAATAATTTAAGAGATTTATTATTTTCATAATCAGATATATGTCAAATCTTTGGAAGGAGCATTACAATTTAAAGAATATAGTTTAATATTTGACTTGTTTAGGTGGTTCATTTGAAATCACACCATCTTATCCAATAGAACCCACCTATTCATATGATTTCAAATGAACCGCCTAAACAAGTCAAATCTTAGACTGCTTTTTAAACACAAATACAACTTTAAAAAAATATAAATTCATAATCACAAAACATATATGTTGATTTTCTAGCTCAAAAGGTGTGATGTGGAGTTGCTTTAAAGCAACTTTAGTTGGATTTTTAGCAACAACAATTTTTTTAATTCTTTAATAGAATGTTTTCAAGTTTGTGAGGTTAGGATAAAACCAAGAGTGATTTTATGTGTGATTTAAAGCCGAAGAATGCAAGGAAAGTTTCTTTTCTTGCACGCTAAGTAAAGAAGTTGGACTCTATCTATGTAAGATTGTTGTAGCAAACTTGTATTGTATTTTCAAAATAAAAGTTTGTTGTTAGGTTGAATAGAAGATCCAACATTTGTAGGTTTTTCCCTGCATTGAGGTTTCTTGGGTATGTCTGTGTTATTGTCTATTTGTGATTGGATTCTTCTTATTTTTTCTTCCGCTATTATTAGTTATTAATTAACCCAGTTGTGTTAATTGTTATAAATCAGATTTCTTTTTGTGAATTTATTGTGCAATTAATCCGTTGCTAGGTTATAGAAATTAACATGGTATCAGAGTACTAAACTTTGAATACGAAGCCAAGATTTGTGGCATAGATTTCAAGAAAAAAAATATTATATTTTTGTCTCTAGTTCTTTTTGTGGCTATGGCAACCAATGTTCGATACGAGGACAGGCTTGAGGGTGCATCTAACTTCTTGTAGCGAAAGGTTCAGATTACATTTGTTCTCAAGGAAAATAGGTTGTGGATCTATGCTAGTACAAAAGTGACACCACCAACAAATGATCCTGTTGCCTTGGATTCAGATGAAGTCAAAGAGGCCAAGGCTCAGAGGATTATCCTAGATGGAGTAAGAGATCATTTAATTCCTCATTTATCGGGGAAAGAAACCGCCAAGGAGATGTGGGATACGCTCACAAAACTTTATCAGAGTGACTATCGAAGTCATAAGATGATGCTCAATGATAAATTGCATAATACCAAGATGTCCAAAGGCAAGAGTGTGACCTCTTTACTCTGTCCAAGCCGACATAGGTTAGGATGAGCTTTACCGCTATTGAGATGATCGATGAAGATAAGTTGGGTATACCTTAAACTGGTTTTCAAGCACCGGTGCCAAATGTGCTGCTACAGACTCACCCAATTGCAAGGCTTTGGGATTTGTTCGAGGAGATCCGCGGAGGTGCCTAATGAGGAGGCCAAACGGAAGGGTCAAGATGAAAGAAAATATTGCCTGCAAGCAAGGGTAAGAAGAAGTCCAATAAAAGAGAAAATAAAAAGGTTCTTCTTCAGTGATGGGGAAGAAGAAAGATCCGAAAGATAGTCAGTTTTGTCACTAATGATGGGTCACTATGCCACCACCGTCCAATAATAAGAAAAATAAGGACAAGTAGAAGAAGCAAGTTGTTGCTACATCAGAGGTGGACGAGTTTGCATCACGATTTGAGAATGAATTTTCAGTCATTTCCTTTCTCTCAAGTTCAATTGCCAAAATGGTATGGTATATTGATAGTGGGGCTTCTTGCCACATGATGGGAGTCATAGAATGTTTTGTTTCACCAAGTTGGAGGAGAAGAAGTTGGATTTCTATATTGAGCTTAGAGACAATGCCAAGCACCATGCAACTGATATTGGCATCTTCAAGTTTCAGAGGGAGTTTGGAAAACCCTTGTTGGTGGAGGATGTGTTGTATTTCCTTGGCATGACAAAGAATTTAATCCTAGTTTCTGATTTGGAAGACAAGGGTTACATCATGATTTTTGAGAGGGGCAAAGTCTATATTTGTCCCAAGGATTCCAAGGTTGTAAAAGTGATTGGAGTTAGGCATGGCAACTTGTTTTGGTTACAGTTTGAGCCAACACATGCATTGGTAAGTAGTTGTAAAGGGATAGGAGAATTGTGGCATAGGAGGATGGCTCATTTTTACCATGGAGCACTTAATATTCTTAAGGAAATAGTGATGGGGTTGCCTAAGATGAAGACAGAAAAGCATGAGGTGTGCAAAGGTTGTGCACTTGGGAAATATGTCAAGACCATTTTTCCAAGTAGCGACACTAGATCTAAAGGGATTTTGGATCTCGTACACTCAGATGTGTGTGGGACTATGTTAACAACATCCTTGAATGGATATGAGTATTATGTTACTTTCACTGATGATTTCTCCAAGAAGACATGGATATATTTTATGAAGAATAAAGATGAGGTCTTCAGTAGGTTCAAAGAGTTTAAGGATCTTGTGGAGAACCAAATTGGGAGGAAGATCAAGATACTGAGGTCTGATAATGGAGGTGAGTATCAAGAAAGAGTTGATAGTTCCATACAACCCTCAGTAGAATGGGGTTGTTGAATGAAAAAATAGGGCTATAGTTGGAGCAACCAAGGCCATGCTTCACAATCAGGACCTACCTTGGTTCTTATGGGAAAAATATTGCAATAAAGTTGTGAATTTGTAGAATAGGAGCCCTCACAAAGTGTTGGGAAAGTTGACTCCAGAAGAGGCATTCATTGGTAAGAAACCAGATTTGGGGCACATTTGCATCTTTGGATTCCTTTTGTATTGTCACATTCCTATTGAGAAGAGAACCAAGTTGGAACCTACTATACAGAGAAGGGTATCCTTGTTGGGTATAGTGAAACTTCTAAGGCTTATTGGGTGTACATTCTTTCTCTTAGGAAAATAGTGGTTCACAGAGATGTGAAGTTCGAGGAAGAGAGGGCTCTTCAAAAGTCTAGCAACTTGATGAATGAGGAGGATAAATCACCCATGTTTGAGGCAACACAAATTCCTCAAACTTTAGTCACACAAGCTAGAGAGTAGAGCAAGCATGCCGAGTAGGTTGATCAGAATTCCTCAGCCTCATATTCCTATTACCAAGAAGAGAAGAAATAGGGCAGCTAAGTAGACACTGAGAGAGGCTCAAGAATATGTAGGTGATCCTCAGGATTCAGTTAGAAAGAGAAAGGCTCCCAGACATTATTCTAAGTATGTGGCACTTATGAGTGAATTAAATGAAGTAGAGACTTCCATCTTTCAGGAGGTATCCAAGCACCAAGTATGGAGATATGCCATGGTGGAAGAGTATTCTTCCATCATGAAGAATATTGTGTGGGAGGTAGTACCATGACCAAAAGATAAGTCTATGGTGGGCTCAAGATGGTTGTATAAGATTAAGCATGCTACAAATGGTAGTGTGGAAAAGTTCAAAGCCTGGTTTGTGGCTAAGGGGTTTTATCAAAAGGAAGGAGTCGACTATGACAAGACTTTCACTCCAGTAGCTAGGTACTCATCCATAAGAGCTATCATTTCTATAGTAGCACAGATGGGTTGGAGGATTCACTAGATGGATGTAAAGACAACCTTTCGCAACAAAGTGATTGAGGAAGAGATTTACATAGAGCAACTAGAAGGATTTGAAGCACATGGCAGGGATTCTCATGTATGCAAGTTGAAAAGAGTATTGTATGGACTTAAGTAGGCTCCTAGGGTTTGGTATACACGTATTGACAATTATTTGCAGAGCGTGGGATTCATCAAGAGTGAGGAAGATCAAAACCTATAATATGTTCAGGTGAAGGGCGAGCTTCTCATATTGGTGTTATATGTTGATGACTTATTTCTCACAGGGTTAGAGGAGCTTATAGCACACTAAAAGCGAGATCTTGCAGGAGAGTTTGAGATGAAGTACTTGGGGTTTATGCAGTACTCTCTTGGATTGGAGTTGTGGCAGAAAGAGGGAGATATCTTCCCTGGACAAGGAAAATACTTAATTGATATCTTGAAGAGATTTAAGATGGAGAACTGTAAGCCCATGTCAATGCCACTTGTGACCAATTAGAAGAAGATTGATGCTTCCAAATTAGAGGTAGTGGACCCAATTTTATACAAAAGGTTGATAGGCTCTCTTACGTATCTAGTCAACACCAGGCTAGACATTTTTTTTGCAGTGAACTCACTCAGTCACTTTATGGTGGAACCTAAACGTGTACAATGGATAGTTGTGAAGCATGTTTTGAGATATCTTTGAGGCACAGTTGATTATGGGCTGAAGTATGTTTAGCAGGATGGAGTGAAGCTCAAGGGGTTTACCGAACCTTTTTTGAGCATGTTTTCCACTTTTCAGCCTCTTTTGTTAGTGGTAATGGCTCAGGATACCTTGTAACCACCTGGGAAGCTTCTTTTGGCTTCTTTTCTCTCTTTAAAAGATGTCTTTTCAATTCATTTGCACTTCTAGCTTTGGCTCTATCCTTCTACTCTCCAGCTCTTGCTTGCACAACTCCATACAACTTGTTATAGAAGCACTCTCAAGCTCTTACAACACTCTTTGCAACACCCTTGGCTCTTGCAGCTATCTTTGTCTCCCTCATTGGCTTTCTTAAGCCTTGTAGCTGATATCTCTCTTGCCTTATGCTTGTGAGCATCTTGGAATTTCACACGTCCTCTACCTATTGCATCTACATTTTGTGATACATGTTCTCCTCCTCGAGTGAGGATTTCTTTTATCACCTACATCTTGTGATATGGGTTATCCTCCCCGAGCGTGGTTCACTTTTATCACTCATTGAATACTTTATTTCTCTCTATCTATTTGGTTGTGCATGGAGGTGGGAACACCAAAATGGGGGTTTGACTGAGGCAATCCCCTATATAGCCGCAACATTTTCTCCAGATCTTACGCATGCAAGTATTGGAGATATCTACTAGCTAGAGGCTTCATTACTTGAGTTGTGAGAAATTTCAATCTCTTACTCTCTCACTTTATCATTTACTTTACTTTATTTCACTTCTATTGTACTCTATTATTTTCCCGCATTCTAGAAGTTCTTAGTAATCTGATTGTTAGTAGTCACTTTGTGTTCTCTATGATAATCTTGGTTTATGGTTCATACGAGACACCAGTGCATCGTGTTGTCGTCTGTATTCCACGTCATCATCCTTTGGTCAAGACCTCATCAATTTTTCCAGGAAACCTTTGTGACTTTCTCTTTCTAGTTCTAGAACTCTCATGTTGTTCCTTGAGGTAGTTTAGGGTAGTTCACCCCTTGGGAATATCTTGAGAATTAAGAGACTCATGAGTAGCGAATCCTCCTCTATAGTTTGGTGAACCCGACATGAACCATAGTATTTTTCAAAAAAACTAGGAATTTATTTACCCCAACTTGGTGGCCATAACTTTGGACTTCTGCTTCAAAATTCACCGCTTACACCGCCGAAGGCCTGGAAAGAGACTAGTTCAATCCCTAAAAAAGTGTACCTTTAGAAACCCATTTTAGGGGAATCATGCAAGTTTCAACCCAAAATTCCACTCAAGACCTTGAAATGCAAATTACTAGAACCTAGAAAATACTCAAAAAATTGAAAAATTAGATTTTCATTTTTTCTCAGTTTTGTCACCCCTGGATTGCTCCAGATCAACTGATGTGTCTATATATCTATTTCAAAATTTATTTTCTATCTTTCTTCCTTCTATCTCTTTCCAGCTTTGTTAAGAAGCTTCAAGAAGTTCTTTTACAAGCATGTGAAAGTGAGTTCTTGTCTCCTTTCTTATTATTCATTGTTGATCCCTCTCCTGAGATTCCTTCTAAGGATATTTAGACACAAGAGGATGAAATCATTGATACCTTTCTTGATGTTACTCTACCCTCTCTCCATTCCAATGCACTCTCTTTGAGAGATGATGCATTTATGAATGATGAATCTCCCTTTCATTCCAATGCACTCTCTTCTAGAGACATGTTTGTGAATGACAAATCTCATATTTGTTTTGATGCACTCTCTCCTACAAATGATGCATTAGCGAATGATGAATCTCCTTCCACATTTGATCCTACCTGGATCAATGTTGAGAATATTTCTTCAAATAATTATTCCACTAGTTGTGATGATTTTGCAAATGTAATCTACATCTTTGCTACCCCTCAAAGGCCTAAGAGTGGTCATTTATCTAACTTAGCTAGTCCTCTTAAAAGGATTTGTTCTATTGAGGGTGTCCCATTTGATAGTGATTCCATTGATCTTTCTAAGGCTCTCTCTTGTAGAGCGGTAGCAAATACTTATAAGAATAGAATGAATAAAAAACCAAGTCTTCCTTCAGTTCCTAAACCTACAACTAAAGTACCTGGTGATTACAATCTTATCGAGCAACTCCGTGTTACTCCGACTAAGATCTCGCTATGGGACTTGCTTCATTCTACTCCGGTTTGTCAAGGTATGCTCTAGGAAGCATTGCAAAAGATCCTCCTTCCTGCCTCTACTAGGATGACATATGTTAATGTGTTGATGGATTATATTCATGAAGATTCACAAAATATCATGTTCTATCCACAAGAACTTCCGCTCTTGAATGTGTAGAAACAAGCAAATCCTTTAATGATTATAATTAACATTAATGATATTGGCATTAGATGTACTCTCATTGATGTTGGTTCAATGCTCAATGTATGTATCATTGATCTATTTCATAAGATTAATATTATTCATCTTCTCTTAATGCTTCTTTTGTTGTCATTCGTGGGTTTGATAATGTTGGTCGACAAGCCCTAGGCACGATAGTTTTCCTTTGAGATTAGGACCCATTACCATGCCCACCCTTGTATATGTCATGTCAAAAAAGTTACCATATAACCTTCTTCTTGGTAGAGTGTGGATTCATGCTATGGTTGCAGTCCCGTCTACCTTGCATAAATCTATTAAGTTCATTTGCAATAATCAAGTAGTCACAGTCAGGGTTGACCCTAAGGGTATGCACTTATGTGAGATGGTAGTCACTGGTTAGGTTTTGGTTCTGCCTACTCTTGTTCCTTTAGTGTCTTCTGATGTGTTGATGTTTACTCTAGCAATACCTACTACAAAGGATACTCTTGAGGTAGATGTCCCTGAAGAAGATCCTTCTAAAGCAAGAAATATTAAGTATGATCCTTCTTCTTCTCAAAAGAATGCATGTCTTGGTGATGATTGGGGTTCTCTAGACTTTATAGAATCCTTGATTGGAAAATGTAAATTTGACCTGATCCACTTAAGCCTTCCAATAACATCATCCAAACCTGATATTGTGAAGATGGTTACTCTTCTATACCATGGGGTGATATGAACAATAGTTGTAATGTCCTTAATGTTGATCCTCCTCCTTTAAAGGAAGATGATCACACTTCTATAAAGAGGCTAATGATGACAATCCTATCAAGAAGGCTGATGGTGATCTCGTAGAAGAGTGTAATTCCCATTGTTGGAATAATGCTCTCTATGAAGATCCTCCTTCTTCCCAAGATTTGCAAACATGTTATGGCATTGGATTTAAGCTTGCCTCTAAATATGGCTATGGGCATAAAGGTTGTGGGTGTAACAAACAAGGCATTTAGGTCCCTATAGAATGTGTGCCTTGTAAGCGTAATTTGGGGCTTGGTTTCTTGAATGAACAATCTAAATGGAAACCATAGTTGAATGTTGATGTGATTTCTGCTCAACCTCATTCTCTCAGATTGATCCATCCTCCATTATATTCTATCTTCATGTCTTCATCTCGTGAGAAATCAAGCTTTTCTCCATAAGAGAAAGGGTTGCTTCCTACTCCTCATTCCTTATCTTATTCTAGCAAGAGCATATTTTTTGAGGCTTATTAAATCCCAATTGATTACTCTTCCTTTTCCTACATGTAAGAAATCTCACAAGCATGATAAAGAAAACCATTCTTTTTGTGCATACCATCAAGTACCTGGCCATTCCACTAGTGAATGTAAGGACTTGAAGGATAAAATACAACAACTTCATGATTCAAGTTCCATCACTCATTTATTTTTTGATGCACTTGCCTCTTCTACAAATGACAAGTGATATTGAGGTTTACCTCTATCCTGTATGTTCTAAGTATCTTGCATGGTTCTCCTCCAATGTATGTTGTGGGGCAGTGATAACTTGTTTTGGAGATATTCGTCCTTCTTAAGGACCCCATCTCTTCTCTATGTATTTCAAATGAAGCATCCCTTGAGTGGACCCATTTTCTTTTGAAGGGTTCCTAAGGGGTTCCCCTTTGAAATATTTTATCTCAAATGAATTCATTGGCATCTAGCTTGGGGGAAACCCGACTAGATCTATCCTTTCTATGACTATCTTGTAATGCAACTTGCAATAGCCACATGCTTCTCTCATCAGTCTTTCTTTGTAGGACTAAGAACCTATAGAGCTTCTTTGCATCTAGCTTACATAGCATGTTTAGTCTGTGGATTAACATGTTGCTTTGTAGGTGTGCCTGTGAAGCCGCTTCTCAATACGACTCTGTGGATTCCCCTATATTGGGCTTCCTTCATGAGAGAGAACTTGGTGGAATTCCTTCTTTGCAGGCCCTAGGGCCCGTGAAGCACTTGCATCCTATGGGATTTGTTCACCATTGGTCTGCAGGCCTTTGGTGTAGTTTGTTTAACTCTATGGGAGAGTACCTAAAAAGCCTTTTGTTCACTTTTCGTAGGTCTGCAGTTCTGTAGCACATTTTTTTAACTCTCCTTGGGTTTGAGGACCTATGGATCCATCTTTCTTGGAATTTTCATTCCTCCTTCTTGCTCTTTGTTGAGCCTTTTCACTTCACTTCTCTTCTCTTCTCTTCTTAGTTGTGTATATACTGCATCGAAGATTTACATCTTCTCAATCCTAGGTATATGCCCTTTCTCTCTTCGATATTGGTTGCTTCCTTTACTTTTGGGTGCATTCTTCTCTTGAAGCCATCAATCCTTACATTCTTCTTTTAAAATTCTTCTATGTGTTATTGCTTTTAATTTGGGGACGATGCATAGTACTGAGACAACCTTCTACATTGAGGTCTCTTTCACTTTTCTGACTCAAATCCTTTAGTTTGTTGTGTGTCTGTGTATGTATTTTTGTATATTCTAACCTTGTGATGTAATGGTTTTTTATGTTCTAACATTGTTGTCTTATGCAGGGCTTTCTTGTCTAATACATTTGTTTTGTAGGTCTTCAACCTGGGGGCATGCTTTCTTGGTTTGAAGAGTTATCTGCTTCCTCTACAGTATCCTTTTGGCATCATGATGTTATTTTTTTTTAGTAGATTTCCTTTAGCGTGCATATTACTGTAGATTCATATGCCCACTAAAGTGGGGGAAAAATGTAATGTCATAAAATTGAACCCCTTGCAATTTCACATACATTCTTTTATCCACTTTAGTGTCCACTCCATTAGCATCTTGTGTAGGCTCATTTGAGCCCATGTATCATCCTTTTTCCCTTCCCAGGATGCTCAACACCCCTTTTCAGTAGCTACCCTTGTGCGTTAGCTTTGTGTTGAACTTTGGGATTTTCCTGTTCTCATTGTTTTGTAGTGTGATGTGTCTAGACATTAGCATGTCGTGTAGACGTCCTCATGCTACACTAGCATCCTGTGACATTTTCACATTCAAACAACCTTTTTCAAGCATGTTTTCCACTTGTTAGCCTCTTTTGTTGGTGGTAACGGCTTGGGATGCCTTGTAACCACTCGAGAAGCTCCTTTTGGCTTCTTTTCTTTCTTTAAAAGATTTATTTTCAATTAATTTTCACTTCTAGCTTCTCTCTATCTTTGGCTCTAGCCTTCTACTCTCCAGATCTTGCTTGCATAGCTCCATACAACTTGTTACAACAACACTCTCAAGCTCTTACAACACTCTTTACAACACCCTTGGCTCTTGCAGCTATATTTGTCTCCCTCTTTGGCTTCCTTAAGCCTTGTAGTTGATATCTCTCTTGCCTTATGCTTGTGAGCATCTTGGGATTTCACACGTCATCTACCTATTGCATCTACGTTTTTTGACATGGGTTCTCCTCCTCGAGCGGGAATTTCTTTTATCACTTACATCTTGTGATATGGGTTCTCCTCCCTGAGCGAGGTTAGCTTTTATCACTCATTGCATACTTTATTTATCTCTATCTATTTGGATGTCTGTGGAGGTGGGAACACCAAAATGAGGGTTTGACTAAGGAAAATCCCTATACAACCCCAATATTTTCTCTAGATCTTATGCATGTAGGTATTGGAGATATCTACTAGTTGGAGGCTTCATTACTTGGGTTGTGAGAAATTTCTATCTCTTATTCTCTCACTTTATCATTTACTTTACTTTATTTCAATTGTATTGCACTCTGTTATTTTACCACATTCTAGAAGTTCTCAATAATTTTATTGTCAGTAGTCGCTTTGTGTTCTTTGTGATAAACTCAGTTTCTGGTCCATACGAGACGCCAATGCACCTCTGGGATGCCAGTGTACCGCATTGTCGTCTATATTCCACGCTACCATCCTTTGGCCGAGACCTTGTTAGTTTTTCTAGGAAACCTTTGTGATCTTCTCTTTCCGATTCTAGAACTCTCGCGTTGTTCCTTGAGGTAGTTTAAGGGTAGTTCGCCCCTTGGGAATCTCTTGAGAATAAAGAGACTCATGAGTAGCGAACCCCCCTTCTCTATAGTATGTGTTTGTTTCACCATCATATATTTCTTTTCAATCATATTGCCATGGCCTACCCAAAAGGATATGGCATGCATCCATCCAAATCACATCACATACAATCTCATCCCTATAATTACTAATCTAAAAATTCACCAAACTCTATTCACTTACCAAAAGTTGATGCCTTTTTGTAACCAAGTGACCTGATACAGATTCAGGTGCTTTTTTCTTTCGAATTTAAAATTCTCCACCATCTCTTGGGATACCAAATTATTTGCACTTCTGCTATCCACTATTATAGTGCAAAATTTTCTTTGTGATTTACATTTTTTCTTAAACAAGCATCTTCTTTGTACTCGTTCTTTTTGCTCTTTAGCGGGCTTTAAAAAGTACTCTTTTCAACATAAGAACCTCTCAATCTTTAGGATCTTCTAGTTCTATTTCATTTTCAACTTCTGTGGTGTATACCTTTCTAGTGTTCGACTTTTCAATCTCTTGTATTTGAGGGCACTCAAAGGCCCTATGATCCATTTCTCCACAACTAAACAAACCCCTATAAATCACATTCCTCTTCCATATTCTCCGCTTCCTCTAGAAGTTCCACCTCTCCCTCTTGTGAAATATCCTCTTCATCTTGTATTTACATCATAATTTGTTTGGGACCATCTTATTTCCTCTTCCTTTATGGGGTTCCCTCTCCCACTATTTACTTTTCCTCTATATTTTGAAGGTTTTCCTCTCCCCCTAAAGCTTCCTTGTTGTCTCCTTGCTAATTTCTCCTCTACCTTTAGTGCATATTGGTAGGCTTCTTCTATAGTCCTTATCATGACCATGCTAATCTTATCTTGGATATTGATCCTTAGTCCATTCACATACCTTGCTACTTGTTCCTCATCATATTCAACATGCCCAACACATATGCTTAGTTTGTAAAATTCCTCTGTGTACTCCATGACATTCAAATCCTTTTTCTTAAGGTGTTGTATCTTCTTGATTAAACCAATATGATGGTCCACAGACAAAAAAAATGTCTTCAACTTTGTAACCATTTTCTCTCAAGATTTTATTTTTTCTTTTCCCTTCCTTTGTCTCTCAATCTGCACTTGTTCCCACAATAGGGATGCATGTCCCTTCAATCGGTTTCAAGCATATTTTACTTTATCTTTGTCTTTAATGGTCTCCAAATCAAATTATTTGTCTATTTCTGTAATCTAGTCAATAAGCTCCTTTGGATTCAAACTTCTAGTGTAACTTGGTGGATCCATCCTCAGTTTACTTCCAAGTTTTTCCAACACGTATAAATTTCCCCTCATGTGCATCTCTTTCACTTTTGCAACTTCTAGAGCCTCCTCCTCATATTCACTAACATCCACAACTAGAATTCTCCTTTTTCAAGATGTTTCTATGGCTTCTATCCTTGCAGTTATTCCTCTTATTGTTTCCATGAGTGTTGTATTTTCTTCTATTCATGGGGCTCTTCCTCTACCTCATCCTTTGTGTGCCATTTCTTCTTCAAAATTCCATAAATTCGGCTCTGATACCAAATGATGTAGGTCAACAATTGAGAATCCTATGGGATTGTCAATTGTTGCATCCCAAAAAACCATAACCAAAGAAAATCACTCAAATTTTGGAATTGAAACTATTGAACTTGGAACTAGAGATTAATACCTCAAATATATGCTTCAAGAAAATTAATAAATCTGATTTTAGCATCAAATGTGCAGCTCCAACAACAATGAAAAGCTACAAGAAATCTACAAAGAAAAATAAGATTCCATCCTACAGGAAAGAATGCCTAGCTAAGCACAATAAAATTCACTCCTACAGGAAATAATCCCTTCAACTATTACATATCAGATTTTGAGCCACATAAATTAGCTATAGACAATATCAAATCAGCTTCAAAATATCCTCTATTCCTCCTTAGACACCATGGGTGTTCCTATGTCAATTTTCATTCATTTCCTTATATCATTCTACAATTTCTTCCCGTTCAATTCCCACCCTAGGCGTTGAGTTTTTCCTTGCAACCACTGCCTCCAGGACAACCTTCTCTCTCCAATCTAGGCATGGGTTCTCTTCTTTTCTTGTTGTTATTCCTTACCTGCAAGATCTTTAATGTCTTTGCTAAAAATTGACTCCATCATCTTGCATTCCACTACCTCAAGCACTTGCACCTAGAAGATTCCAATACTATTGGAAAACAAATTTAAACTCCTATGAGTTCCTAATGTGACCAAATTGGAAAATTCATGTCTAGACGTGGGTTCTTGGTTCCTAGGAAATTTTAGGAATATTAATAATTTAATATTTTCAAACTTGCAATTTCAACTCCTATGCTCACCTTGCCAAAATGACTTCAAAATAAATTGTTGGAAGAGTCTTGGGAGATGAAAAATTTACCACATGCCTGCAAGAAAACCAAAATAAAATAAAACCAAAAATTGGCAACAAAAGCATTAAAGATTTTAGATGTGTAGGATTGCACTACTCCCTAGATGCTCTTGCATAAGGAGATAACAATATATGAGTATTATCCTCAATTTAAATTCAAGGATAGTTACACCCATTTATACGTTATCAATGACAAATTTGTAGACATAGTAATCAATGGAGTGGAGGGATATTTCTCTAGGAGAATCTCCAATGAATCCATGGAAGAGCTCAAGAGTTGGGAGAATTGGTATATCTAGGTCAAAACCTTCACATAAATTAGAGTGGATGGCTTTCACAAGACCCATACAAGCTTCCAAGATACCCAGATCAAACAATGATCTTGTTGGAAGTTTGTAGACAGGTGATTGAAATTCACTAGCTAATAGCAGGGAAAAACAAGTATGGATATAGTTTCTCGATCAAGATGGGAGTGTACTCATGTGACAAAATGTAGAATGCCAAGAGTTCAAAAGGGGACTTGGAAAGATACTCCTTATAAATGTACAATAATGCTCAAGGCATATTTGACCCAATAAGGAAAATCAACAAGGTAATAGGCTCCTTTTTCATCCATAAGCCTAAAATAGAAGACCACTGGGAAAATTGTGAAGAGGAATTTTAAGTAGGGATGAAAGATTTCTTTTGGTTGACAATACATTTGATCAAGTCTTGTACAAAGGCCCTAGTATCCAAATATTTGAAGGAAAATGGGAAATTCTTAGACCCCATTTACAGTGGTCAACATGTATATGTAGTGTAGGAAATTGTATGTACCTTTACAATTTCACACTTTGTTTGGGTCCCTTAATTTATTAGACTTAATTAAGCCACTAATTGACCAAATTATGCATTCCAAAGCCTTATTCTTCCCATTTTCCAAAAGGGGAACCAACATTAAACATATGCATTCAATAATTAATATTCCTTGGATCATGTATTCTTGGAATTATAGGCCAGGAACCATTCACCCAAGGGAAAATGGGTCCCCTTCCAAGACACAAATTAAAATATGTTTTTGGTAGAATTTTAATGATCAAAATTCAAGTTGGAAGTGTTGGATTTTGAAATCTATTTTTTGGGAAATTAGATAAGCACCTATAAATATATTGTTATTTTATCATTTCAAATCTAACACACTCCATGAGATCAATTCAAGAGAAAAATTATTGTCAAGAGCATTCAAGAACAACATTATTAGTCATCTACAACATCAATCAAGATTCTAACATCATGTCAAAATTTATGTGTGTTCATGTTATGTTTTGAAGGCTAACATTATGAAGTAGGTTTTCAAGCATTCAAGCATCAAAGCAATCAATCAATCAAGCCAATCAAGCAAGATCCAAACCTTTAAGGAGATGTGTTTGTTTCAGTCCTTAAAAGGATCATTTGAAGGGTCGTGATTTGTAGTAAGCATTTTTCATTCATCATTTCCTTCCCTTTTTCATTATCTTTTTATCAAGTTTAATTACCAAGCTTGGGTTTGACTAAGGCAAACACCCATACACACAAACACACAAATTTTCTTTCTCTTTGTGTATGTGCAGATCATACATTGAAGGAAAATTGAAGATCTTGAAGGAGAAAATTTTCATTGTTGCACAAGTTGCCATCATTATTATCAAGCCAAAGAAACTATGTTGCATGCTTTATTTCTGACATTCCAATAGTGGGACACATCTCAAACAAAAGCCAAGATCTAGCATAAGAGGACTATCAAAAGTTATTTTGGACCCCTATACATAGACCCATTCACCCCTGGGTGAACCATTCCTTCAACAGACCTTAAAACTATTTTTTGGTCACAGTTACATGTGTCTAACCCTGCTCAGATCTATCTACAAACTATCATTTTTATTTTTGCATTTTTTGGAATTTACATTTTATGTATTAGGTCTTGTATTTTGATTAGTTTAATCATTAAAAACAATTCCAATTCATTCTCAGACCTTTCCTACTTTCCTAAAGAATCCACCCAAGTCTGATGGGCTCACCATTGAGGTTGAAAGTCAATCTCTTGGCCTTGTGGTTGGTATTCTAATGAAATCAATGGGAAAGTGGATTTAACCCTAGCTTTTACCCCACATTTTATTTAGAGAATCCCTTTCCCTATGTTTCAATATATAACCAACCAATATTCAATAAATATTTCTCGGTGGATGAGAATGATGACATTGGGGAGAGGGAAACTAGTATCATAGCTCAATCTCTTAAGTGGCTTAAGTCTACTTCATCGATGATGGAGCTGCCAAAAACTACAAAAGAGTCAAAGAAGGACAAGGTAGGAGAAGGGTCCTCTATTGCAGCACTCAAGGAAAATTTTTTTTCACCTCCTAAGGTTATATGGAAGAAGAGAAAGGAGAAAGAACAAATTGATATCAGTTTGAGTGAAGAGGATGTTAGGAAGAAGAAACTTTGGTTAGGTAGAAAAGAACCAAAACAACTATCTGAGAAAGAGCTACACAAAGAGAAGCTCAAAAAAATTATTCTTCCTCCCCTCCACATGAATCCCCTCTACCTTCTCATCCTCCTTCTCCTCCTCCATCACATACTCCTTCTCCTCCTCCTTCTCATCCACTCTCTCCACCTCTTGATATTTCTTCACCTCCTCCACCTCCACTTCCTCCTCCTTCACATGACCTCCCTCCTCTTATTCCATAAAATGAGCCACTTATTTGAGAGGAGGAAACACCAATAAAGGAATTAGTTGAGGAAGAAGTGGTATTAGAAGAACGAGAGATACAAAGAGAAATCCCTACAGAGGGAGAAGTACAAAGAGAAGTTCCTGCTAAGGAAACCACAACTGAAGAACATGTGGAGCAAGAAGTGTACTAGGTGGGAGAAACTCAAAATGACCAAGTTCGGGGAGAAGAGGAGATAAGAATTGAAATTGAACAAAGAGATACTGAGCAAGATGATTTAGAAGGATCCCACAATACAAAAATTATACCTTCTCCCGCTAGAGAAGTTTCCTCCACTATGTCCATCTAGCTAAATCATACCATTCAAAGGAGATAGAGGATATATGTGGAAGGCAGCTTAGAAAAGAGCTTGAGCATATTGTTAGAAGCCTTCCAATCTCTGGTAAAAAGAAGGAAAAGGGCTTGGAGGATACCCACAGTCACCATGGATGAGAACAAAAATAAAGCTGCTAAAATAGCCATCCCTTTGGTCGATAAGCTTGAATTGGAGATGCGACCAGAAGATTTCCAAATTAGAAAAGTTGATTTGGGAGTATAGACAAGGGAAGGAGAGAAAAAATATATCTTTAGATGTCTATTTTTGCTATCCTAAAGAGGATATAGAAAGATGAGAATAACAAGGAAGAGCTTAAAGCTCAAGTGGCCTAGTTTACAACCTGTATCACAAACTTAATTGGACCAATGGATACAATAGCTCCTGAGTCCACACTATAAGCTACACTGAAGGGAGAGGTCAGGCATTCTGACCTTGAAGGATGGATACCAACAACTAAGTAGTGGAAATCAAATTTTTAATCTTGCTAATAGAGTGTTGAAGAAAGAATACATTCTTATCACTGCATTAATGATGAAGATAGTTTAGCCCAACAAATGGAATTGGGTATAGACGAGGAACTATTAGTTTAGGAAGATTATATCCCATTTTTTCAAAGAATAAAGGCAACGACTATAGATGTCTCATCAAAGTTTTAGTAATTGAAGAAGAAGATTAGGATAAGCTTCCTGAATGGTTAAGAGTTGTAGAGTTGAGAGTTAAAATATTGAATAAGTGCAAGTCAAGGCTAAACACGAATAGAAGTTTGGTAGATCAAGCCATGATTGAGGTTCATTAATTTGTAGAAGACTTAGATTACACATTATAGGAAATGCCTGTTTTAGTGAAGGCTCTTAGTAAAATGGTGGAAGAATTGAAGAAACAAATACAAGGTCAAGTCACTTAGTCAACCATTGACAAAATGATGAAGAAAAAGGCAAAGCTTCATTATTTTGAGGAGTTGACAACCTTCATCGACCTATAGGATTAGATGGAGAATTCAACTTTCAACCAAAGAATAAAGCTCAAATACCATTGGGGCCCACCAATGGAGAAAATAAACGAAGTGATATCAACATTTGTTGATAGCTTCTCCAACTGACTATAGATAGGAATTACTGATGTTGTGTCCTTTTTGAATAAAGTGTTCTAAAAATCCAACACCAAGCTTGTAAAATCATAATTGGTGCTAAATTTAAGTTAATTTTAGTTAGATTTTTTGCTTCCTAAATTTAGGCTTAGATAGATAGGAATTGAAACCGGGGTGCCCAATTAGCGTTCAGTTGTAATTTTAGTTGGAATCAATCACATCTATGGTGTTAGAGTTAGTTTTAGTTTGCTTTTTTATTTAGATCCACAATTTCAGGAACTCAACGTCCTATATAATTTTGATATTGGATCATTTCTTAGGATCCAATTTTGATGTATTGTTGTACAATAAACTTATGCATTCTCAATGTGGGTTTTCCTATTGACTTTGTGAAGATCATAATTTTGATAAATCAAAGGATTATGTTTATTTTGCATGTGTCTCAATCTAGTGTATTGGTAATGGTATGACTGTTCTATTTTGTCTAAGTTGAATAAATTAATGGACTCTCATGTTTTATTTTGGAATTAAGATTTTATATCAGATCTGTGCATGTTTAATGATATTCTAATTAGATAAAATCTAAAAATATTAGGTTTGATTATATTTCCTTAGAAGATTGCATTGTTGTTAACAACAAGTGTGCGAACATTTGGCTATTTGATTTGATAATGGTTTGTGAGATTTTATTTAAACATTTAGAATTGATTAATAAAACATGTTTTTATCATTGTCTGTTTAATTTAGAATTTATTTAATTCTCTCTTGTTACCCTTATATCTTTTGACGTTTCTTTAAAATCAATTTGAAATAATTGAAAAGAGCATTTTATTAATATAAATCTACTGTAAATTTGAACATGCTATTTGTTTCCTAAACACTTAGATATGTTATTTTCACTTGCATGTTAGTAAGATCTTTTCCAAAAAATCTAACAACCCAGGTCCCTTGTTGGAACACATTAACAATGACCACTTTGTTATCCCACATGGTCAAGACCTGACTATAAAGGAACATTAGAGTAGTTTTTTATTTTTCAAGAGGACCAATGACTTGTTGCTTAGTAAGTTGGATGTGCTAACACCACCCTCAACAGTTATAACTTGAAAATGATGTTATGAAAAGGGAAACCTACCGTGATTTTTTAGAGCTTGAAGTGCAGATGAGAACAATTATAAATTTGTCTCATGTTCATTAGCCACTGATCTAGGGTTATCAAATATAGGATCTGGCTACTCCTTAGAGAAACTTTGGCAATCAGTTGGAGGAACCAACATATTAATTTCTTATATTTTATGCTATTCACAAATACTTAAAGAGATAAAATTTATTTTTTTTGGTCCTTGTGCATGAAGGGTAGAAGTGTAGGTCCTTATATATGTGTATACTTGTAACTAAGGAAAAATATTGTAGATTTCATTATTTTAGATAGTAGTAGAGAAAGAAAAAGATATTTTTATGTTATTCATTCTTGTGCTATTGAGGTGAATCTTGGTTGTGCATGATTTGGGTTTTATCCCCTAATTGAATAGTACTTGCATGCTTGAATTGATAAATTTCCCTACCTGTGTGTGTTGTGGATAGTGCCTATGTGAATGCATTTGTGTTATTTGACTTACACTTGTAAGTATTAGCACATAAATTCATTTAGGTCATCTACATCAACTAGTAAAGTGACATGGTGACCAAAATTCACTTACAATATTGTCTGGGTGGTTGAATAGTACGCTACCTTGTAGCCTTTAAATACTTCTAGTGACTACATATAGGGAGATCAGTGTGATCTTGGTGTTATAAATGGTCTATGGTGCCATCATAAATAATTAAAATTCTAAGAAAAACTATCACTTATTCTTTCATAATTCCCAAAACAAAATGTATTATCTATTTTCATTTAATTCTTAATATAACATTTTTAATTATCAATTCCCAGATCTCTTCTTAATTAGTTAAATGTAAGTGAACTTATGATTGATTTCATTTATTTAATTATCCTAGATTTATTTAAAAGGGACTTCATTCCCTTAAAGGTGGGAGGAGGTACACAATCTAATTAAAATTCACACAAAGTTATACAACAATAATGGTTACTCAAAGGACTAAATAGGGATTTTTTAATACTCTAACATATCCCATTAAAGCACATCTTATTACATGTGCTTTAACCAATGAAAATCTATTTAGGATTACATAATGTTTAGTTTAACCAATGAAAATCTATTTTCTTAATTTTAAAGATGCTACAAAATTATCACATGCGTCCATGAAATGCTCCATATAAATATTATATAGACTACCATTAGAAAGAAACTCCTATTAATTTATGAAATTGGAACTTCAATTACATTGTGAAATGTTCTTATTTCAATGAAAGAGAAATTCATATCAGTGTAGACATTATTTAACTATATTGATAAGCTACTTGGTTATAGGTTCAATGAGGATTTGAGTTACATGATTTTGTATCTCTTCATTTGAAATACTAAAACCATCTCTCTCCTTGTAGAAATGCAACCAACCTCGTGCGATGTCATAAGCATAATCCTTGATAGAAGTTGGAAGACTATCATTTTTCAAGTACTCCCAATTTAATTCTTTGAGTCTTTCATCCAATAAATTCTTGACATAATTCAACGCATCTTCTTCAGTGGATCCTGGATTATCTCTTATGTAACATGCTATTGATGAATTTGTTTCTCCTCGATCTATCTCACCCTTCACAACCAAGATTGAAGGTCATAATAAAATAAATAATTTGTGATTACATCCAACTCAATCTTTCACTTTTTATGAGTATACACAAAAAATTTAATATTGAATATAACATTGTTACATACCTTAAATGATTTAATGTCACCTCTTAATCTAAGGCTCAAGCATAAAAGATCATTGAACCTTGATGGATAATCAAGTTTTTGAAGAATATTTTCTGAAAGAATCCCATCTATTGTTAATAGAGGTGGCAATGTGATTGCACGATTCCCTGAACTAACTGTTCCATTCTCGATGTGTTCTGCCAAAGTTGGTATGTGCCTTGTAGCAAGCCACTCAGCTTCTTGCATCATCGCATCTATATAAGCTTCCCACTACTTCCCACTACATAAAAAAACATGAGATCAAATACTTGAACTTCTAAGATTAATCTCAATCTATAATTAAAAAACTATAAATTTTTAATTTGTGCTAAGATGTAGCATTATGGAGGATGTTGAATAATATAAGATGAAAATAGTATTTATGTTTTTAAAAAAAAAAAAATGGTGTTGAACAAATGGATTATTTATTGTGTGTATGTATAAGATAGTTAAAGTAAATAAAACATTTATTCTATGAAATATAATTTTCATTATAAAATAGCAAAAATCATAGCCATACAGCATCTTTAGAGGGGGCAAGAGTATCTCGGCCTTGAATCTTTTCAGCTTCTCCATTCATTTCATTGATTGTCTCATACAATGCCATATACATAATTTTCATATATTCAGGAAGGTGGTATATAGAAGCTGGATCCCACCTAAGAGAGACATAGAAGACTATTATTAGTACAATCATATACAAGTGTATTATTAGGTATAAGTACACAAGTTATAATTTAACACTTACTTTTTAATAGCTTCTGTGAGGAGTTTCAGTTCATCAAGTGTTCCATATGTATCGTATATATCATCTAAATATGTTGCGATTGCAGAGAGCTTTGCTAGGCCAAATCTAAATACAGAATACCTCTCATCCTCACAAAGTGCACATGCCATAAAAAAATATTCTACATGCCGATGACGAGCAAATTTTAATTCAAACAAACGAGACTCCCTCCACCATCTGAAATACAACATCCAATTAAAAATAAATCTCTTGAAACCTCAGTGGCCCAAAACTACTAACAAATTTCTTCTTAATAAAATTTAAGAAACAGTAAAAATAAAATCTAAGTCTATCATAACTCACCTAGAATAAGTTTTAAGCTCTTGCTGATGCAGTGACTGAACGGCGTTGAAGTCCATTTTAGCTAAAAATAAAAGTTTCTCGTTGCCCACCGTCCTAAAAAGCCAATTATCTTAGTTAATTTTTTTGAAATATACATATTCTTAATTAAAAGGTAAAATGACATGGCAAACCCATGAATGGAAAATACATTTATCTAATACCACAAATGGAAAATGGTTTTGACACTACCTGGCCCACCACTTGTCTTCTCCGTAGATTTCAATATATTTCTTTGCTTCCAATCTGGGCAGATTGGTGTACCAGCCATACTCCAGATTGAATGATATCTGGATATAAAATGTTCATATTAAAATATAGACAAAGGAGTTTTTATGGCACTTCATAGAGGAGTCTTGATAAGGTTACCTCTTCAAAAAGGTTAGAGCTGATCCCACTCTTCTGCATAGCTTCACTTAAATATGTAGTAGAGAATTCTTTAGCCTCCTCCAAAATTTTCTCCCCAGGAAAAGCAATATGTGAGGCTCGAAACAAATTTATAATACCTTTAATTTTCTGCTTCTCTGTTTGTGCAGTGGAGCACAAGAACTGCCCGTTTGCTGTTTTAAAGGGACCCAACATTCCTGTCATTACATTTTTCACAATATTAAATACATCAATATTAAATGAATCTTAGATTAAATATAAGTTAAAAGATTTAATATTTTCAGAATCAGACATATATCAAAATTTTTGGGAGAGCATTGCAGTTTAAACAATATATTCTAAGCATTGATTTGTTGAGATGACTCATCTGAAATCACACTATCAATTTTAATAAGGCCCATCGAGTCCCGTAATTTCAAATCAGCCATTTAAACAAGTCAAAGCTTAGACTCTGTTGTTTAAAAAAAAAACAACTTACAGAAAAATATATAAATTCATAATCACAAAACAGATATTATACCTGAAGAAACAGGGTATCTATGAAGTCTAAGAATCCGAAAGCCCAAGGCCGTGGTGTTGAGATCTCTTTGGCATTCACCCCAATACCTGTTACTCCATTGCATCCCTTCAAACTGTTATATACATAAAATAGTATTGATTGCATCTTATGATAGTATTGTAAGATGTAGACACAAACCTGTAAATAAAATCAAGGGCTTCTTTGATTTCCTTTTGAAAATGTCGATCAATTCCAAGACGTTCGATATTATCAACCATTGCAAGAAGATGGAAAACATTGTCTGCATGTGATTCAGCAGCAGCAGTTGCACTGAACATGTCTTTGATCTCAGTAATAAGACTCCCACAACGTTCAACATAGAAAGGAGCCTGTGAAATCCCAACAACAATGTGCTTCTTTTTTTCAGAAAAAACAATTTAAAATGTTAAAAGACTTTAAACAATTGGTGAGATAGACAGGAGTGTGTAATGCTCCTGCTTTGTTCTGTTTTATTTTGGTTTGAATAAATTTTTACCCCTTTTTAAGTTTAAGCGTAAACAATTGGTGAGCCCTAACGACTGTTGGTCAAAATCATTCAAACAAAGTTTATAAAGATGTCCAAAGTGAATTTTGGGATATCAACACCTTAATCAAATTGTACTAATTATTTGCAGAAATCTTGAATTTTGCTCTAAAAGATTCATATTTTGATCCAAAATATCAATTAAAAAAACATAAATAACAAATCTTGAAGCTATCTTATTTACAGTATAAAATCCCTGCAACAAACTGTATAAAATAAGTTAAAAAATAAAACTTCAACAGCAGAAAATTAACTTGCCTCACAGGGAGGGTTTGGAAGAGACTGTATAAAATCATCGCCCCACAAATTGGGATGATGGTTACCAGTGCGCCGCAATGGGATTTCAGGTTTAGATAAGGCCTGATTTACGATACAGTTAAGCTTTTCCCTTCGTATTAATGGCACTGCTTTACTGCAAAGCTGAAGATTGTGGGAGTGGGCAGGGTGAGGTTTGAGGCACAAGCTCAAATTATGAG